>CM053752.1:4148711-4288106 GCA_028658305.1 Pachyuromys duprasi | reverse complement strand
GCCTCATGTATTTTGGTTTCTTTTTTGAGATGGGCTTTCTCATAACCCCCGCTGGCCTTCTTATGTAGCCAAGGATATCCTTGAACTCCTGGTCTTTCTGCCTCCATCCCCCAAATACTAGGCCACTTCTAGCCCTTGATTTCTTGGTTTTTTTCTTTTTTTGGAATATTTATTTATTTATTTATTTATTTATTTATTTATTTATTGCGACAATGTTTCTCTGTGTAGCCTTGGCTGTCCTGGAACTTGCTTTGTAGACCAGGCTGGCCTTGAACTCACAGAGACCTCTCAGCCTCCCAAGTGCTGGGGTTAAAGGCGTGCACCACCACTGCCAGCTGTATTTCTTTTTATTTATTTTTTGTTGTTTTGGGGTTTCTCTGTCTTGTCTGTCCTGGACTCACTTTGTAGACCAGGCTGGCCTCGAACTCACAGAGATATGCCCACCTTTGAGTCCCCAAGTGCTGGGATTACAGAAGTGCTCAGGGCTCCTGCCCTGCTGGGGAATTTTGCCTCAGCTCTGCACGGTATTGCCACTTTCCTGGCTGGCCTAGTGTTGGGTTGGAAGGAATTGGGGTAGAGAAGGGTGGAATATATAAGAACCCAATAAAATAGCTAAAAGGGGGGGGGGGGGACTGGAGAGATGACTCCAGTGAAGAGCACTGTCTGCTCTTCTAGAGGTTCTAAGTTCAATTCCCAGCAACCACATGGTGGTTCACAATCATCTATAACGAGATCTGATGCCGTCTTCTGGCATGTAGGTGTACATGCAGACAGATAACACATATACATAAAAATAAATAAACAAACACACACATACATACATATATACATAACGAGAACCCCAAACCTCCTATACCCCACCTCCCACTCTTCCCAATACAAGGTTTCTTTGTATAGACCTGAAACTCACTCTGTAGACAAGGCTGACCGCAAATTCAAAGAACTGCCCGCTCCTGCCTTCCAAGTGATGGAATTAAAGCCGTGCACCACCGCTGGCTGCTCTTCTTGTTAGAAGAGGTTTGGGCACCAGGCTTGTCAGTAACAACCTTATGCAGTGAGCCATCTCCCTGGCCCACCCACAGAAATGATTGTGAATATGTGTGTGTGTTTAACCTGTTCCACCGGATCCAATACAGTCATTCTGGCCTCTGCTGGCACCAGGCATGCATGCACGTGATGTTCATACACACATACACAGAATTTAAAGAATAGAAGACTTTTTTTTTAAGGCCTTCTCACAAGAACTGACTGCGGTCCTCCAGCATACAGGGGGCGCTTCGAAATCAGGCTGGTCTCCTAATTCCTCAACTCGCGCTCTTAGCGAAGGTCCTTGTTGCTAGGAAACAAGGCGCATCTTTCTTCCCGCACTCTCCCTTGGTGGAGGACTGAGGTCTAGCTAAGGCCCCGTTACCTTAGTTCCAGAAGTCACCTGCCTATGAGAGCCTTCTCCTTTTAATTCCTCACAAGCAGGCCGTGGCGGCAGGCGGAGGTTCCTCGCCTAGACCCGGTCCGCCGCTCAGCCATGCCTAAGAAAGGGAAAAAGCTCAAGGTACCCTTGACGGATGAGGAGCAGCTGCTTTTGTTTCAGCAGAAGATGCTGGCAGAGGAGGAGGCGACCAAGAAGAAAGAGAGGCTTATCGCTCAGTTCTTGAAGGTGATGTGGCTCTGCAGTGTGCCCTGCCCAAACCCCCGGCCAGTGCGCTGGCGCCGTTGCCTGCGATCGTGCGCCTGGCTCGTTTTCTTCCCCTCCGACCTCCCTTGAAGTCCTTCTTCTTCCCAAAATACCTGGGCTTCAGGCAACCTTGGTTTTGGCAAGGGGAGGTCTCCGGGAAGCATGGAGATCGGGGGACAGCGATGGGCAGTATCCCGAAGTCCCGGAATTAGGTCAGGTAGATGCCGTCAGGAGTCCGCAGTCAGCTGTCTTGAAATATGCTGTTCAGTCTGGAGTGGGGTCCTTAGAAAGGCTTCTGTTCTCACGCTTCACCCTGGAGGAAACTCACCGGAAAATACAAACAGGGCCCCCTGACTGTTGGCTGCCAAGAGCTTTGTACTTCGGGATATACAAAGACTGGTATTTCTTTTAGCATGCTGTCACCTGCTGTGGTAGACCTCTTTGGCCTTTGCTAAAACAGATGCGTTTATGCCTCACACAGGACAAGCTGGCCAAGGAAGAACACAATAGCGCCCTGAACCTTAATAAAATCAACACGCAGTGGAGAACTGTCCTCAGGGAAGTGAAGAACAAAGAGCTTCACAAAGACCTTGAGATCCTCAGCCAGACGTTTGAACGCGTGGTAGACTGCAAGGACAATGTCATCAAGGTAGGTGCTCTCTCCAGAGAACACGAGGAGGTCTTCCCTGACCGTTCTGGGTAGGATGGACCTAGCGAACCATCATCATCATCATTTTGAGACAAGGTCATGTATCTCCATACTGGTCTCATACTGACTATGTAATGGAGGATGGCCTTGAACATCCTCCCTATTGCTGGGATGGAGGTGCCGGCTACCTCATTGGCCATCAAGCCTTCATGAAGTGCACAGGCTGTGACAAATGTAGCCTATTGGTTCTAATCACTATCACTGCAATGAGAAACTGACTGCTGAGCTGTCAGAACCCTCCCTTCCTTAGAGGAACAACTATCCTTGGTCATCTACTGCCCCAAACAAGAACTATGGAGCAGCCAGCTTCACTGGCACCTCAGGCTTAGGCCCAAACCTTTATTTTAGTACCAGAAGGCTCAGTTCCAGAGAGGGGAAGAGTCTGCCCAGGGTTGCCTAGCTCTAGTCGGATGGTAAGGACCAGATTGTGGGCATTCTCTTTTTGTAAAGCGTATCACTCTGTAATGCTGGCTGGCCTGAAACTTCAAATGTGTTCCAAGCTGGCCTCGAACTCACAGAGATCCACCTGCCTCTGCCTCCCATGTCCTGGGATTAAAGGTGTGTGCCATTGCACCTGGCACTTACTCCACTCCATTCAACCAGTTTGGCCTCCTTGATTCAACTTCAGTGGCCCAGGACAAGGTTGGGAAACCCTCCCATAGGTAAGAGCAATTCTGAATTCCAAACCATTCCGTCAGCCATCCTAAAGCTCTTTTGGAGGGAGGAGGGATTGAATCAGACTTAGATGGTCCAGCTAGCTGTGAGTTAGCAGTTCTACTTCGGCCTCAGGCACTGGAATTACTGGCAGGTGCCGGCAGCCAGCCTGGCTCTGTTCTTAGCTCTTAAGAAGTTCTCAAATCACTCTCATCTTTTAAAGGATTTTGCCACATCTATTTCTTTCTTTTTTCATCTTTTTTTAAAATTTAACTTTTGTGCTTTTTGAGTTTCACATCATGCACCACAATACCAATCATCTCCTCATCCCTTCATATCTGCTCTCTGCTCTTGAAACCTTCTCCCACCCAAAGAAAAAGCACTCTTATTGAGGAGGCTGTAGTGTGTCTCAGTGGCCACATCCTTTTCTTAAAACCTGTGTGAGTAATATGTGTGTGTGCACATGGTCTGGAGGTCAAAGGGCAACTCTCTGAAGTTGGTTCTCTTCTTCCATATGGGTCTAACTGTCCTCTTGGCTCTGTATGTCCCCTCCTCCCACTTCTAAGTTCTTGTGGTCTCCTGGCTTTGGGATTGGTGCTGGCCTTTCCACCAAAGCTTTGGGATTTTTGGTGGAAACATGAGCAAGTTCAGCACTGTGGGGTTCACCAGGCACAGGCAGCACTCCCGGCCCCTTGATTGTGGGGACCAGGACTTAGAGCGCCCTGGGCAGCATGTGCTTGGTTTCCTATCGCTCTCATGACCAATGCTGGACATCTGAACCTGGCGCTAGCATCTCCTGTGTTTTGGCTTAGCCCCGACGCACTGGTCAGACCTGTGATCCTCTTGATTCTCTTTCATTGGAGGAAAGCCAAGATCCACACAGGGGATGACAGCTGCCTGGAACATGGCACCAAGGGGCTGTAGCCCCCTTTAGGACTCTTGCTAGCCTGGAACTCACTATGTAGATCAGGTTAGTCTCAACTCAGAGGGATCTGCCAACCTCTGCTTCCTGAGTGCTGGGATTAAAGACGTGCCATCACAGCTGGTTTATCCTTTTTCTAATCCTGCCTTTTACAGACTACCTGTTTACCAACTCCTCTTCAGTCTTTCCTTGTCAAACAAAACTCCACAGTAACAGCAAATATTCACTGTACACCTCTCCTGTGCCTAAGCCTTGCGGGGTGGGAATTGAGCAGGCCCTGGGCAGCTTCATGCTGGAAGTTACAACTTAAGGAAAGCTTTTTCTTCTCTTTTTAAAAAATGATTTATTTATTCTTATTTTATGTGCATTGATGCTTTGTGTGCCTGTACATTCTTGTGAGGGAGTTAGATCCCCTGGAACTGGAATTGCAGACAGTTGTGGGCTGCCATGTAGGTGCTGGGAATCGAACCTGGGTCCTCTGGAAGAGCTGCCAGTGTCCCTAACCTCTGAGCCATCTCCTTAGCTCCAGCTTTTTCCCCTGGTGCTAGGGAACAAACCCAGGGGCTTGTACATGCTAGACAAACACTGTAATATAGTGAAATTTTTGAAATTTTGGTGACTCTGAAAAACACAGAAATGTTATAAGAATGTGTTATTGCTTTAGTCCCAGGGGTGGGGACGAGGGGCTGCTTCGGACTGTCGACAGCAACTGGCTATGACTTGCCTTGTACTCTAGTGGAAGCAAGGTTTTGCAGCTGCTGACAGTTTCTGCAATTGTGTGGCGGTTGGGATTCTGGGAACTTTTCAGAGTATATAAATTCCAGAGCCCCGAGAGTTAGGACTGGTGGCTAGTCACTCCGATGGTTGGTTGTGGTTTGTCAGCAGTCGTGCTCAGAGAAGAAAGAGGAGGAAAGAAATTAGACCCAAGGAACTTGATCTCTTCCCTCTATCCTTTCACCCCCTCACTAGATAGGAGAGAAAGGAGGGGCGGGGGGGGGGAGCCTCTATCTGCAGGACTAATTGCAGCTGGCAAAACTTGTCAACCATTGTCTCCTGGAGGTATGATGCCGTCTTCTGAGCTCCAGGGGCACCGACACACACAAGGCATGCGTGCGGAGTGGCGGCGGCGGCGGTGCACACCTGTGATCCCAGCAGTCTGGGAGGCAGAGGGAAGCAGATTGCTCTGAGCTTAAGACCAGCCTGGTTACAAAGTGAAGCCAGGAGAGCCAAGACTACACAGAGAAACCTTGTCTTGAAAAACCAAAACACACACATACACAAAACAAAGTTCACATACATACATGCAGACAACACTCATATACATGAAACAAAATGAATCTAGAACAATCATTTAAAAAAATAGCAGACTGCGCCTGGTGTCACATGCCTTCAATTAGACAGAGGCTGAAGGTCTTCTGAGTTTGAAGCCAACCTGGTCTACATTGCAAGTTCCATACTAAATAGAGTTGCACAGCGGTGAGACCCTGTTTAAAAACAAAACAAACAAAAAACACTTCACAAGTTAACATGTCACCCTTGCTCAGAGTCATGCTCATCTCTGCTATATTTTCCAATTCTGGCATATGTGCTGGCAAAGTGAGCACTTTCTTTTTTGAAACAGTCTCCTCAAGCTCAGCAGGCTAGGCTGCCTGGCCAGTGAGCGTCAGGGACCCACCACAAGGAGTGCTGACCTGCACTGGGGTTGGGAGTGGCCACCAGGTCTGGGTCTTTTTGTGGGTTCTGGGACAGCTTCCAAACCCAGGCCCTTGAGCCTGCTTGGCAGGAACTTGGTTAAGCCAGTAGCTCACCCTTCTCTTCTCTGAGTTCAGACTGGCCTTGACTTCACGGCAGGATTGCTGCCTCAGCCTCTCAAGTGTTACGATTATACTGTGAGCCATGGGAGGGGACGCACACTTCTAGTCCCAGTGCTGGAGGAGCAGAGGGAAATAGGTCCCTGAGTTCAAGGCTGGCCTGGGCTACAGCATGAGTTCCAGGACAGCAAGAGCTATGCAGAGAAACCATGTCTTAAACAAACAAACAAAAGTGATTATACTTGGGAACCACTAAACTCAACTACTTTATAGCTTAAAAAAAAAAACAACAATAACAAACCCCCCCACACACAAATTTAAACTTTGTGTGTGAGTGGGTGAGCATGTGCTTCAGAGCATGTATGGAGGTCAGAGAACAACTTGGTGGAATCAGTCCTCTCTTACCTTTAATGTGGAATGCTACAGAAGCCCCCAAATTTGTACAGCAAGCTTTACCACACTCTGAACATTTTGCCTTACCCTGTGTTTCTCCAGACTTCCTGAAAGTCAGCAAATAAGGATCAGTTCCTTTTGTTTTAAGCACAGTCTCTCTGGTTTAGTACTGACAGTCCTGGAACTCACTGTAGGTCAGGCTGGCCCAAACTCACAAAGATTCACCTGCATCTGCCTCCTGGGTGCTGGGATTAAAGGCCTGTGCCACTGTGCCAGGCAGACACTTATTTTTCAGTCTGTCGCAGTGTTTATCCTGATTAGTGCTCAAGCTTTCTGGGTTTTGTTTGTTTGTTTGTTTATTTTTCCCCGAGTGTGTTTTTTTCCTCTAGTAAAAGTGTTCTGGTTATCTCTTGATAATACTAAACCACCTCTGAGTTAATAGCTTACAACAGTATTATGTTCTATGGGTAGACTGAACTGTGTAGCTCTGCATACTCAGGACCTAGCCAAGGGCTTACAGCATGCTAGATAAACTGGGCAACCACTTAACCACTGGACACCACCCATCCTGTTGTGTAGCAGTTCCCTCCAGGGCAACCTTACTAAGACTCAGGAAGTTCCTGAAACAGAAGATTCACAAGGTGTCTTCCCGAGGTTATGTAAGCAGAAACAACTGCTAGGGAGAAGGGACCGTTAGACCAGCTAAGCTGTAAAGCTCAGGGATGTAGCCCATGCTCCTGTGAGAAATGCCAACCAACTGGCCACCAAGGTGGATCATTAGTCTGCCTCTCATTGGGTGAGTTGATATCTGTTCCTGTTTCTCCAGGAGAGCCACACAACACCTCCTTAGCCCCATGGCAATTGTCTCTCACATGCAAGAAGGGTGTGTCACTGCTCACCTCAGCCTGATTGGATTGTCAGCTAGGAGCTCAGCTAAGCTCTTGACTGGAACTCACCTGACCTCTCTATATGCTTTGTGTTTCTCACAGCATACTGGCTCCGTTCCTGGGGGAAGCATTCCCAAGAATAGGCATTCCAAGAGGCAGGGGGTGGAAGCTGCAGGCCAGTTTAAGGGCTGTGTTGGAGCTGGCCTAGCGCCAAGTGCCAGGCCCACCTCTTCTGTTGAGTCCAGTAATCATAAGGACACTCAAAATCAAGGAGGTGGAAAAGAGAACCCTTTTCTTCTATCCTCCCTCCTTCCCACTGTTCCATCTTCTTTTCTCTTTCTGGCCTTTCTTCCTTTCTTTTTCTGAGATGAGTCTTGCTGGCTTTAAACTAATGGTCTTTTAAAAAATATTTTATTAGTTTTAACTTATTTGTGTGTATGTATGGGTGGGTGGGGGTGGGTGCATGTGAGTCAAATGACCACAGAAGCCAGAAGAGGGCATCAGATCCCTTGGAGTTAGAGTTATGGGTTATTGTGAGACGTCAGTGCGGGGACCTGAACTCAGGTCTTTGTGAAAAGGAGCAAGTATTCTTAACTTCTAAGCTATCGCTCCAGCTTCTAAAATCATGATCTTCCTGCCTCCCAAATGCTAGGATTGTAAGCATCTGTCCAAATGTGACCCTGCCTTTGGTGGAGGAATGACAAAGTCACATTGCAGAAAACTGTCGGATGGGAGACTGTGCTCACTTCTGCAATATGGTGTGCCACATGAGTTGGGAGGATAGAAGAAAAGGGTTCTCTTTTCCGCCTCCTTGATTTTGAGTGTCCGTTGGCCCCTGAGTCACTCTGACACACCTTGATTGCTGCTTGATATAGCTCTTTTTGCTTTTTATTGTGTGCTTGTAGTACTGGGTACCGAACTCTAGCCTCAAGTATGCTTGGCAAGAATTCTACCACTGAACTACGTCCCTAACCCTGTAAAAGAAGTTTTGCGGGGCAGCGGTGGTGCCATTAATCCTAGCATTAGGGAGGCAGAGACGGGTAGATCTTTCTGAGTTGGAGGCCAGCTTGGTTTACATAGTTAGTTCCAGGCCCAGCCAGGGCTACATATGAGATACTGTCTCAATATAGATATACATATATATTATATATCGATACATATACACATGGGTGTATAAACATATATGTCTATATACATACATACACATACACATATATAACGTCGTGTGTGTGTGTGTGTGTGTGTGTGTTAAGTTACCCAAGCAGGCTTCAAACTCATCACATAGCCCAGGGAATCTGCAATGCTTCTGCCTCAGTGCTCTGGTATCACGGGTGTGCATCACCATGGCCACCTTACTAATTTTTATAAGATAAACTAGGTTCACATTATTTTCTGCCCTCAAACATCCAGTTCTCCAAGGATTCCTGGCTCTTTTTAATGGTGGCTCCATCATGTAAATGTTTGTGATCCACAAAACATTGCTCACTTCACACTTCTTTATCTGTGTGTCTGCACGTATGTTAGGTATACCATATGCATGCAATGCCCATGAAAAGGGCATTGGAACTGGAGTTACACACAGTTGTGAGCCTTCATGTGGGTGTTGAGAAGCAAACCCTGTCCCTCTGGAAGAACAGCCAGTTCTCTTAACTGCTGAGCCATCTCTCCAGTCCTTCCCAGTGGTGTTTAATAAAGACAGGTCTTATGATGTAGCCCTGGCTGGCCTAGAACTCCCAATGTAGACCAAACTAACCTTGAACTCACAGATATCCATGTGTCTCTGCCTTCTGAGTGGGGAGAATAAAGACATGTACCCCAAAACCAGTCCCTACATCTTTAGTTGTCATCCTTGGTTTGCATCAAGAGCAAACGGCAAGGGCTGGAGAAATGGCTCAATGGTTAAAAAGCTCCTACACTCATTTCAGAGGACCCGGGTTCGAGTTCTAGCACTCTTGTTAGGCAACTCACAACTGCTTGTAGCTCTTATTCCAGGAAATCTGAGGGTCTGAGGGCCTCTGTCCTCCATTGGCTTCCCGGGATACCTACAGTACATATAACATAAACTTATAAAGACATGCATACACACAAATGATAAACAAATCTTAATTTTAAAAGGCTGAACGGGAGAGCTGGCATTCCCAAAACCATTAGGAAATAAGAGGAAAATGCTGTTGTGCCATCGACATGGGTAGGTACCGAAATCCACTTGTGTGTGTGTGTGTAGGCCAGAGGTTGAGATCAGTCTTTCTCACTCACTCTCCATCTTATATTTTGAGATGTATTGAGCAGGCTGGCTGGTCAGACCTCAGACTCCTCCTATCCCTATTTCCCTAAACCCCAAGATTACAGGGGTACCACCACAGCAGACCGGGTGCTGAGGACCCGGCTGATCCTGAAGGGTAACTCTCTCCCTCCTGCCCAGTCTTTGGCTAAGGACTTGACTGAAGCTGAGGAGCAGTACGCCCATGCTCTGCGTAGCCACCTGCACAATTTGGACCAGCTCTTGACCCTGCAACGCCGGCGCCTCAGCCTCCTGGAGGAAAATTACAACATGGAGCTAGAGGCCCTGACCAATGAGTTTGAGAAGGAAAGGTATGGGGTCAGGGAGTCAAGAGAGCAGATCCAGGGGAGCCCCGGGCCTGTGACAGATGCGGACACTGCGGACTCCTCCCTGAACCACAACCCCAGGCAGACAGGGTCCTGAGATCCTTGTAAATGAGCTTACAGCCTTACAGCCTTAGCTGTATCTTTACCCCTGCCAGGTCCCTGTCTGTACCTACTACTTCCAACTCTCAAAATTCCATCCATCAAGCAGCAGAAAGGGATGGAAGAGAGATTTCACTGTAAACTTATTTAGACTTTTTAAAAAATCAAAATATTTGTATTCTTTCTGGGGAAAACCACACACACACACAAACACACTCACAAACAAATTCTTTCCCTCCCTCCCTGCCTAAAAGTTTGTACCATTCACGGTTTTGTTTTTCTTTTGTAAGACAAGAGCCTCGCCGTGTAGTCCTGGCTGGCCTGGAACACATTCTGTAGACCAGGCTGGCCTCTCACAAACATCCACCTGCTTCTGCCCCCCAAGGGCTGGAACTAAAGGAGTATACCACCACGCCTGGCTCACTCAACACCACCCATTTCCTCGTTGTTTCTGGCCCACCTGCTGTGTCTATCCTGTCTCCTATAGGAAGACCATCATCGACCAGCATGATAAAGAGATTCGCTATTTACAAGATGTCTTCATGGCCATGGAGCAGAACTACATGGACTCCGAGTATGAGAGCAAGCTTGAGTTCCAGAGCATGTGGGACGATCTGAAAAACAAGGTACAAAAGGGAGCAGAGGGACAGGCTCTGCAGAGATGCCAGCAAACCGCTCAAGGCAAGCAGAGCTAGATGAAAGCCCTAGAGGCCACAGGCAATAAAAGTCGTGCCCTGGTGCTTCTTTGTGATCTTGTGAGATCTGCTTGGGAGGCAGGGCTGTTCTCAATGTGTTGTTTTTAATTTATTCTTCCCTTATCTGGTACATCCCGACCACAGTTTTCCCTTCCCCAACTCCTCCCAGTTCCCTACCACCACCTCTCTTCTCCCCAAGACCCCTCCTCTTCAGAAAAAAGCAGGCCTCCCAAGGATATCAACCAACCACAGCAGGACAAGATGTAGTAAGAGTAGACACAGACCATCACATCAAGGCTGGACAAGGCAACCTGGCCGGAAGAGGGTCCCAACAGCAGGCAAACGAGTCACTGTCACTGTCAGTCCTACAAGAACACCAACCTAATAATGCTTCCCCTATCTCCTGACAGGGTCTCTCTGTGTAGCCTTGGCTGTCCTGGACTCAAATTCACAGCAATCCACCTACCTCTGCTTCCCAGAGTGCTGGGATTACAGGCATGGATACCACACCCAGCTAATAATGCATTTTAAGGCTAAAAACAAAACAACAACAAAAACCAGAGCTCATTTGGCTTCACCCTTTTGAATTGTAGATGAGGAAAGAAAGGCCCAAAGTAGCCAATGACCAGCCTGAACTCCTCTGCTGGTCTGTGACCCATCCAGAAGGTCTGTACAATCTTGGGCCATAATTCCTTCCATCACAGATTTGCAAATCTACATTCAGGAGTTTGGGTATAAAGCTCTTGTTTTCACTTTAACCCATCACTGAACTTCTTTTTGAGATATCATCTTGTTTAGCCCAGGCTGACCTTGAACTCACTATGTAGTAGAGCATGGCCTGGAACGACTGTTTGGCTTCTGGCTCTCCTGCCCCCACCTCCCGAGTGGGTTAGGAGGCATGCACCACCGCACCCAATCTCATCTGCCGACTAAGCTCTATCCACACCCCTTGCTTTTGATGTGACCAGTGTTTTACTTTAGAATTTGAAATTTTTCCTACATGTGAAAACTGAAGAGATTTCACATGAGAATCCAAACTATCAGTTTCTCTTAAAGAGTTAAGAGCTCTGAGCTGGGTAGCGGTGGTGGCACACGCCTTTCATCCCAGCGCTCAGGAGGCAGAGGCAGGTGGATCTCTGAATTTGAGGCCAGCCTGGTCTACAGAGCAAGTTCCAGAACAGCCAGGGCTATGCAGAGAAACCCTGTCTCAAAACACAAAAAACAGAAAGACAAAACAAAGTTAGAGAACTGGAACTCTGGGTCTCTGACTGGCCTCATTCTCACAGAGCTGGGGACACCCCCACCCCCAGGCTTTCCTGTCCAGGTCATGGTGAACTGCACTCTGCATATAACTCATTCCAAGTAGTTCTGAAGGGTAAGGCCGTTGGCAGAAGTGAAGAACGCTCATAGAGCAACTAAGCATTTGGTATTTGGGATGTATTTCCTAGAATTTAGAAGAGAAGCACTTTCTTCGCCTGAAGCTGGAGAACATAGTGGAAGATCTGTGGAGAAAGTTCCAGGATGCCCTCAAGAACTACACAGACGCCACGGAGGACCGCAAGGTTGCCTTTGAGACTCTGAAGGTGAAGGACGAGAAAAGCTCCAAAGAGATTGAGATGCAGATGAAAAAGATCCAGAAGCTGCAGGTCAGCACGCAACTGGATGGTTTTCACCGGTTCGTGTTTGTCCCCTTGCTCTCTTACTGGGCGGGTCATGATGACAGACTCTGCCCTGGGTCCCCAGCCTCCCTTTGTCAGCTGTCCCTGCTGTCCCACCAGGAGGCCATAGTTATATTGAAAGGGAAGATCACAGCCCACAGCCGCGAAAGTGAGTGGCAGAACCAGGGCATCCGCTCAGACAGGGAGCTGGTCCACGTACAGCTTCGCAAACTCAAGGCCCAGAAGATGCAGGCTCGGAGCTTGTCTCAGGAGAACCTGGTCAAACTCACCCTGGAAAGTAACGCCACCCTCAAAGCCCTGAAAAAGGTCGTGGAGAAGGTAAAGGGGAGAGGGCAAAAACTGAGGAGTCTGGCTGGAGGAAAAGGGGATTCGGGAAATGGGAGGGGGCATCCTCCTTCTCCCTCATCAAGCAGATATTGTGTTCTCTCTCTTTTTTCTTTTTTACTCCATTCTCTTTAAAATGAGTAGGGATTTTTCTGCTTCCTGAGTCCCCCCTCTGCTCTGTACAGGGTCTTTTTCTGTCTGTTCTCTCTCTCTCTCTCTCTCTCTCTCTCTCTGTGTGTGTGTGTGTTTCCGTTTCCTCACGCCCTAACAAATGCCATCCTGCCTGTCTTTCAATTGCTGATTCTGTCTGAGATGCTTGAGATTTCTCTGCTGCTGCCTGTTGCGCACTTCAGATCTTCCCTGCCTTTTAATTTTTTAACTGGCAGAGGAAATGAACCCAACCAAGACCCCTAGGCTGTATTATTTCTAGACTACATCATTTAGGGGGCTTGTCTCTGGATATCTCCTGAAGACGTCTTCTGGGACCTAATCCAGGATTCCTTTTGAGGACTACTGAGTCATCAAGAAGCTACTTGTCACTCATATGACAAGTTCCAGAGCTATTCACCATCACCAAGTGACTGTCCTATACTCTGGACCACTGCCTCAGTTAAGTTTTATTGTGGCCTCTTAGATAAGCCCTCCTCTGAGGCACTGTGGCTGCTGACCCCCACTGTCAACCTTTTGTCAGCTTGAGAGCAGCTAAGAGCAGTAGTCCACATCCCCAAACCCTCTAAAAGCAGTTAGAGTAACTTCTGAGATGGGGAGGAAGGAATGACTGAGAGATTAGACCAGACTTCCTGGTAGACAGACAGAAAGAGGAAGAGCCATTAGGCAATAAAGGCAATGAATTTCCAAGATGGCCGCTTCTTCCTCAACCTCCTGACTTGAGAGAAAAGACTGATAGCTTTTGACTCCTCCCAGCAAGACACCCCTGCTGATGGACTGAAGTTCAAGTCCTGATGAGGACATGTCACATAACAGTTGAGGACCAGTCAAACATCCTATCTGACTGCAAACTGATCAGCCTTAGGGCTCTTGAGAATTTTAACCACCCCCTCAAGAGAGATTGTATGTTCAGAGTCCTCCCTGTGCGTTGCAGAGGGTCTTTTCCTGTGTGTTTGCTGCATGTGTGTGTCCTCATCCCCAGTAAACACTTTTTTTTTTTTTTTTTTTTTTTTTGGTTTTTTGAGTAAGGGTTTCTCTGTGTAGCCTTGGCTGTCCTGGACTCACTTTGTAGACCAGGCTGGCCTTGAACTCAGAGAGATCTGCCTGCCTCTGCCTCCCCAAGTGCTGGGATTACAGGCGTGTGTATCATTCTGGCGGGGAATTATCTTGTTTTCCCTAAAACTCCTCTTTCTCTAAAACCCAACAGGGTGAAAAGATCCTTAAGCTTGCTGAAATATGTAGGAAATTTGAAACAGAGGAAGAAAAGGTACTACCTTTCTATTCTTCAATACTGACTCCCAGGGAGCAGGAGGATATGGAGAGACAGAACCCGGAAGACCTCACAGAGGAGCTTGCCAAGGTAGAGGGAGGGCCGGCCCGGTGGGCAGGTGCCGGGCAGCAGGTGCCAGAGGCAGGCTCTCACACCTCCTTCCTGTGACTCCACCTCAGCTTATGCTGGACTATTCAGGGATGGAGAACTTCTGGAAAAGGTACAACAAAGTGAAGCTGGAGGTCCTGAGTCTGCAGCACAGGCGGGTGCAGCTGTTGGACATCAGCGCGAAGCTGCGGGAGATGCTCAAACAGTACCTAGATGGCATCTCGGTGAGCGACGAGGTGCTGAGCCAGCTCAACCCACTCTTCATCGTGAACCACAAGAGCAACCTGCCCGCGCTGTCCCCGCCGGCCGCCCAGCGGGGCCACAAAGGACGGCAGAACACTTACAACATCATTGAGGCGGCCCACATCTGGCGCCCCGAGTCGCCGCCTCACGTACCCTGTCTTCCAGCACCCTGTGATGACAGGAAGGAACCTCTTTCCAAACCCCCTGGAGGCTCTCCTGTTTGAAACCTGAGTGTTCCGCTGTTACAGACTGCACTCTAGTTATTTATTAGCACTATCCCATGCAGTGTAATCAGTAAGTTACCCTCAAAAATAAATAAACGAAAGTAAGGGGAAAAAACTTGCCTACAGTTTGGAAGATCCTTAAAAAAAATGAAAATACAAGGTCGTCAGGCGATGGAGACACATGCCTTTAATCCCAGCGCTTGGGTCGGTGGGGGGCGCAGAGGTATGATGAGTTCTGTGAGGTCTACAGAGTGAGTTCCAGGCCAGCCACACAGAGAAAAATAAAAACCAACGAAACAAAAACAGGGGCTCACCCAGGCCTCAAATTCCCTGTGTAGCTGAGGATAACTTCAGATCGCCCTGCCCCTCTGAGATCACGGTGTGCCCCGCGTTAGTGTTACTGGTGCTTGGGATTATCTCCGGGGTTTTGCATCCTAGACAATATCCTACCAGTGGAGCCCTGTCCTCAGCCCTGGTAAGCGCTTCATCTTTGTTTACTTCAAGGACATTATGGTTCCAGGGAGAGAATGCCTAGGCGCCTTACTAGGTGAAACTCCTGGTAAGTACCAGGAGGTGGTTCCTCCACGCATCAAGACACCAGGGGAGGCAGATTGAAGGCCAGTTAGGACAGCAAGAGCCAGGAAGAGGAAGAGGCGCTGGGAGACCCCCAGCCACTCAACTGCAGGCAAGATCCCGATCCAGAATGCTTTTTCTTTTCCTACCCATGAAAACAGCCTCAAAGTACCGGGTAAGCAGGGTTAAACATCTGTAACTGACGCTGAGTCCTACACAACAAATGCAAGACCCCTTAGAAGAGAAGGGAACCAGAGAGACGGATCAACGAGGAGAGCACTTGTTTCACAAGTCTGGTGATCTCAGTTCAATCCCGGAACCCTCCTCCAGGTGGAAGGAGAGAACTTTATAATGTTGTCTGATGTCCACAATCAAGCTGGCACACGATAAGTCAGACACTAAAAGAAGGGTAGTGTCAAAAGAACACAACGTTTTGTTAAAAATCACTATTTATTTCTTCTTACTCTTGCTTCGTTTCTCTTCTTTCAGCTTCTTTTTGGAGACTTTCGGTCTGCTGGCCTTTTTGTATAGGTGATACCCAATCAGACCCAGGAGTGCTGGCACCATCGCCATGCCCACCAGAGGCAAAACGCTCTTCAGCAGCTTTTGCCAGTAGTTGGCTCGAATCAACGTGATCAGCTCTACATCATACTGCACCACTGCATCCGCTGGAGAGGCAGAGGGCAGGGGGTTAGGGTCTGCTCCCCTGCATCCGCTGGGGAGGTGGGGTGGGGTGGGAATTAGAATTGTGTTTTATCCAGAGCGTCGAATTGGGATTAAAATTAGGGTAGGCCACAGAAAGCAACTGTGACTCTGGCAATTTGAAGTGTGGGGTTGGGTTCCCTGAGGAAATGCAGAAGAGGGCTAGGAGCAAGTTAAGGATACACATGTTAACCTTAACTACAAGTAAACACATGGCTTGGAATCAGGGACAGACCTTTAGCAGCAAGGGAAGTCTGTGGGTGGGAAACATACAGGTCCCTCCACATTTGCCAGGAAGCATTTGTTTTTTAATCTTTAAAGATGTGTTTATTTTTATGCACGAGTGTTTTGCCTGTTGCATGTCTGTGCACCACACACATGCCTGTTATCCTTGGAGTAAGGAGAGGGTGTGGGATCTCCCTGGTGCGAGATATAAATGGCGGTGAGCCGCCATGTGTGTGCTGGGAACTGAACCTGAGTCTTCTGGAACAGCCAGTGCTCTCAACTTCCCAGGCCTCTGTGGAGCACCACAAGTGAGCATTCACGTGTAACAATCCTCTATACCAAATGGATTCCAGTTCCAAACAGCCACATGGACCACATGGATAGCATTCTTAATAGGATTAAAAATAACTGGGATAAAAGCAGATCTCCTTAAAAGTTCTACCAACCAATGAGCACATATAATGCAGTTTTTGGCAGACTTTCAAACAAGGGCTGGAAAAGAGGAAAGATATGCTTGAGGAAGCCAGTGGGCAAGAGGGTCAGACAATTGCAAATAGAAGCAAAGCAGCAGCACCCTGGGAATGGGAAGAGATTTATAATTTCTCAGAGCTTTTTGTTCTGTTTTATTCTTGAGACAGGGACTCACTCTCTAGCCCTAGGTGTCCTGGATCTCACCATGTAGACCAGGCTGGCCTCAAACTCACAGAAATCCACCTGTCTCTGTCTCCCAAGTGCACCACCACTCCTGATTTGCTAAGCGAGATTTTCCAGGGCTGGAGAGATGATGGCTCAGTGTTTAAGAGCACTGGTTGCTCTTCCAGAGGACCTGGGTTCAATTCCCAGCAACCACACGGCAACTCAGCTGTCTGTGACTGCAGTTCCAGAGAATCTGACACCTCCACACTGACATGTAGGCAAAATACCAATGCACGTACAATAAAAAAGGAGATTTTTGCTTGGTCCTCCCTACCCTCCTTTCAGGGCTCCCTAAAACCCCATACTGGGCTCCCTAAAAGCCATTACTAGTCTAAGAATTACATTACCAGAGCTCTGTGGAGAAGCATGTTTTACCTAATAGAGCATGTGTTTTAACCCAAAGCCAAGAGACACACCCATCTTGGAAAATCTCCAATCTCAGCCCTTGAGAACAGCTATCAGCAGTAATATGTGAAGGTGAATTCTAGGGATGGAAGTCAATTCATCCTGGTGGTCACTTCACTGGCTCCATGTGAGGGCTTTTGAAGGTTGCTTTTTGGTTTGGTTCAAGTTACTTTGGTGCCCTGGGATAAGTAGTGTTGGCAGCAAGACCCACATGGCCCAATCAGGCGTGAAAAGGTCACCATCTTGTCTGAGGTCAAGCCAGGGGCCCTTAACAAGCTGTCTGTAGCCTCTCCTGGAAAGAGTGGGCTTGAAAGGGGAGCCCTAGCTAACTTCCTTCCTCAGATCTGATGTGGACTTTCTCGAGTTCTAGACAAAGCGTAGCTCGTGGTTCTCAAGGCTCTGTTCTGAGGGCAGGAAAAAGGCCTAGACGGATTACCTGGGATAGACGGTGGGTACCCTCGCTTTCCGTAGGCCAAGTGAGAAGGAATGACTGCTCTTCGCTTCTCTCTGAGGGAAGGCAGGAGAGAGGTGAGCTGGCAGCCCCAGCCCATTTGAAGGACAGCCAGAGGCCCCTCCTACCTCAGATACTGACACCCAAACATTAATCTCTCCACCTAACAGGTTGGCCACCAAAGTTTGCAAACTCACTCCAACACTTCAACTCCCACCTCAGCTCTGGATGCCCTCAGGGGTCCCACTGACCTGCACCCTTCCCATATGGCAGGGACCCTTTATTTTCCACGGTCCTGCCTACTGGGGTAGCAGATGGCAGATAAATCTTCCACACAGGCAGTGAGGCCCAGCCTGTCCACGTACTCACCCCACACACATGTCCACAAGGGTCTGCTCCAGACCTTGAGGGAAGAGACGTAATGGAAGTAGAAGCTACACACATTCCCCACAGCACCCAAGAGGAAGATCAAAGGTGGGATCAACCCTCATCAAGCGAGCTTTGCTCTGCTTCTCAAACTCTTACACCCCCTCCCCAGTGGTGTGCGGGACAAGAAGATATTAGAAGTGGAATTTGAACATGAGGTATCCGAAGCCCCTTGGGGTCTTACTCATTCTAGAAGGCTTTTCCAGAGTAATTTAGCCTGCCAAGGCACCAAGCAAGGGCTTACGTTAGGAAGGGGTAAAGACGCAGGGCACATACCTGGAATCACCTGCTTTTGGCCAAGTTCTATGACCAGAGGATCTCTGTTCAGAGAACTGTCAATAATGCGTCCACCTACCAAGCTGCCCTGAAGACAAAGAGCGAGAACTAACCCCCGCCATTCCTCCCACACGCCAGGCTACACACACCGCCAGGCGGCAACCCCCTCAGCAGTCCCTGCATCCTGTCCCCCTCTCCTCCAACCCCCACCCCCATGGGGCAAAAAGGAACAGGAAGCCCCAAGGGACTGGCGCTTCTTGGAGATCTCTCCTCCCTTCTTTTCTCAGTGCTGGAGAGGAACTGGCGGGAAAACAGGAAGGTAGAAGAAGCAGGCCAGAGGACAACCCCACTCCCGTCCCCACGTGCTAGCCGACCCTAGGACTGGAGTTCTCCAGCGCTGCTTGCCACGTGTCCAAGCCAAAGCTGACGTGTTTCAGCCGGGCGCCGCCCCCTCCCAGGCCACGCCTCGGCCCCCCAGACCCCTCACCGTGTAGTGAATGTGGAGCGTGTCTCCAAAGGCAGCGGATTCCGTGCACGGTTCGGGGGGCTGCACCTATGATCAGACTACAAGAGTCAAGGCTGCTCCTCCTAAGATCCTGTTATCTTACGGAGACCCAGCACCTTCTTCCCCGACTCAGTTCCTGCACTTCCTCTCCTGTCCGCTCGGTCATTTAGGGCCCCGCGCTCCCCCACGATCCCGGGCCTCGAAGGGTGGCCGCGGCGCTCTCCTCACCAGGGTCTCCACTTGCAGGGTCCGGACAGGACTTTCGGTTTCTGGCCCAGCCTCAGCCCGCTGCCCCGCCCCACTGAGCAACAGCAGCAGCAGCAGCAGCAGAGGCGGCGGCAGCCAGAGCGGCAGGAGCAAGGGGCGCAGGGACATGACTGGAGCGGGTCGGAGCACCGGGATACCAGCGCAGGCTGTTCGGGTGCAGGCGACAGGACGTGTTCCCTCAGCTCCAGGTCAGGCTGGGATGGGCGGGTCTCAAGGAGCGAGCTCCGCCCCCTCCTCCTGGTGCTGCCCTCCCTCTACCTTGTCCCCACCTCCTGGAGGGAAGAGGCTATGGAATTCCTTACCCTGTGATCTCGGGTTCTGGACCATGCAATCGCACCTATTTGCCACTGTGAAGGGGGCCGTTAATCTCTAACCTTCGAAAAGACCAGGAAAGGGAGGCAGCACTATTCCCACTTCACAGCTAGGGAAGTTGCCCAAGGTCATCACGCCAACTGGTGGCAGGCTTAGAGCGTAGACCGCATTTGATCTCTGCTTTTCCCCTAAGATATGACCCCTCCCACTAAGCCCAGAGGCACGTGTCCTAGACAGCCAACCCTTCACCTCTCATGCTCACTGTGCTCTCCATTAGGCTGAGAAAAGCCTGGCGGCTACTCCACACTCACCCTGGAAGGCACTGCAGGGCTATCTTCCTGAGAAAGGATCAATCGCTGATCTTTTCCTCTAACTGGCATTTCCTTCCTGTTTTCCTCATCATCCTTTTCACATTAGCAGCGCAGACACTAATGGTCTTGTGTTTGTGCAAGGGCTTCAGTTTTTAAAAGGGTCTTGAGTAATTTTAGGTGGTCTGACCAGTTTCCCCTTTCAGGATTTGAACCCTTACTAACAACCTAAGCTGTGCTACCTAGCTCCTGGTCGCTCAGATGCTGCCAGCCGGCCCTTCCACACCATACTCTTGAGGCGGTTTCTTGGTTTAGCTTCCTTGTTAGCACACAACTCCACCTGGGTATCTGGCCAGCACCCCAGGCTACACACACCCAACACACTTCCTCTTGTTTGAAACAACCTGACCTGGCCTTTCTGATGGTTCTCAATAGAGGAGTATTCTGAGATTTCTTCCATCTCTGAAACCTAGCCAGTCTCTTTTGGGTTTTCCTTCCCCAGCTCCTCAGCGCCTCCATTTCCAGGGGGGTTACCATTCTTAGCTTTCATGTTCTCTCCGGGGGTTGCTTTGTGGTACTGGGGATCCAGTCGAGGGCTCTGCTCATACCAGGCAAGCACCTTAGTTGAAATTCCTAATCTAGGAGTTTTTTAAAAGAAGTATTCTGCCTGCATATGTGCCTGTACGCCAGAAGAGGGCAGTAGATCTCACTATAGATGGTTGTGAGCCACCATGTGGTTGCTGAGAATTGAACTCAGGACCTTTCTCAGAGCAGCTTAACCTTTGAGCCTAGGAGTTTTAAATACTGTCAGGGGCTATATAGATGGATAAGGGCTTCAGAACACTTGCTGCTCTTCCAAAGGACCAAAGTTCAATTCCCTGCACAGACACCAGATGGCTTAAAAATTCCTAAAACTCCAAGGGCTCCAACACCCTTACTTAGCCTCCATAGGTACCTACACACATGTGACATTCAGATACATATACATAAACATAATAAAAATAACCCTTTAAAAAAATAACTGCTAGCCAGGTGTTATTATGGTATATACGTTTAATTCCAACACTCAAAAGGCAGAGGCAGACAAATTCCTTTGAGTTTCAGGCCACTACACAGTCAAACTCTGTCTTAAACAAGCAGGCAAGGAAGCAAGCAACAAACAAACAAAAACTAGAAGTCTCTAAAACTAGAAGTGATACAGTGGGGTACAGTGGCATTCATCTATAACCCCAGCATGGCTAAAAAACAAACAAAAACTCTCTCTTACACGTATGCCTAACATTTGGTACGTGTGGTTAGAGATGTAGTTCAGTGGTAGAATGTTTGTCTAGGGTTTTTGTTTGGTTTTTCGACACAGGGTTTCTCTGTATAGCCCTTGCTGTCCTGGACAGACCAGGCTGGCCTCAAACTTGGAGACCTGCCTGCCTCTGCCTCCTGAGTGCTGGGATTAAAGGTGTTCACCATCACTGCCAGGCACTTGTCTGGAGTTTAGTCCCCAGAAACAAGGAAAAAAAAAAACATCTGTATATCTCACTATATGAAAACATATTTGATACCTCCCTCTGGGGGTGAGGGGGGGGGCAGCCTTACCAGGCCACAGAGGAGGACAATGCAGCCAGTCCTGATGAGAGCTGATAGGCTAGGGTCTGATGGAAGGAGAGGACCACCTCCCCTGTCAGTGGACTGGGGAAGGGGCATGGGAGAAGAGGGAGGGAGGGGGGCTACAGCTGGGATACAAAATGAATAAATTGCAATTAATTAAAAAAAGAAAATACATTTTAACAAATACAAAACTATACTTCAAAATATCTCTTAGATACTAGACATAGTTGTGGCTAGTAAGACATTTATAAATGTAAGTGTTGAAAGCACTGTTTTAGACTTTTTATTTAAAAAACAACTCTTTAAGAACACCAACCCAGTTGTTTGAGTTCCATGCTCTACTCCTTCTACTGGCCTCCTTCCCTTCTTCCTGTGACCAGAAAGTACACGAGAAGAGTTGTGCTCTAGCAATCATATTGGATCATGAGGATGGAAGGCAGGCCCTAGACGGTGAAGCACAAAGATGGAAGTGTGAGTCCTTGGTGAGTGGAGCCCTGGATTACCTACCACCAACCACCTTTTAATGGAAAGAGAACATTCTATCTCCATTCTGATCTCCAAGCTTCCCTCTGTACATGATTCTGTACATTACTGTGCGTATTCACGTCATATCCCATGTCACTAAGGTCTTGTGCAGATCCTCAGCTTTCATCTTCCCTGAATTAGTAAACTGAAAGCTTTTTTCTTTAAGAAGTCCAAGTTGGTTTTGAACTTGGAATCCTCCTGACTCAGCCTTATAAGTGATGGGATAACAACTGAGCCCCATCACACTTTTTAGAGATTGAGCTTTCTCCCATGTTTGTATCTTGTCTATTAACTGAATCACACCTCCCTACTCCTGGACTGTGGCCTGGCTTTGAACCCTTTGTTTTCTCGGCTCTGTGCCCAGCTCACGCTCTTCCCTTTCCCTTTCAAGTCCCAATTCTCCTAGCTAACAGGGACTTTCCCCTATGTGAACTAAAGCATCACTACTTTCTCTTATTGTTTCGCTCTTCCCCACCCCTCAAAAAGCCAGCTGGCTCACTGATGACAAGGACAAAGTAATGGCATGCCTAGAGCTCTCCAGATACTGACAGCATGAATTCTGGACAAGTGTTTTATTTGACTTTTCAAACAGGGTTTCTTGTAGCCTGAGTTAGCCTCCGGGCAAGCTACAAAGAAAATACTTGCCGGGTGGTGGTGGTGGTGGTGGCCCATGCCTTTAATCAGAGGCAGATAGACCTCTGAGTTCAAGGCCAGCCTGGTCTATGCAGTGAGTTCCATGACAGCCAGGGTGACACAGAAAAAAAACAAACCTTTTTCTCTGTTGCGCATGTGTACAGGCAGGCAGATACCACGATACGCCTGGAGTCATCAGACACCTTAAGAGGGCTGACCACGGTCCCATCTAGGACTCCACTACTCTGCCTTGGTGGCAGGCGTCTTTCCTGCGGACATCTCACTGGCTCAGCCTTTGTTCCTCCACCCTCTATGCTCATCGCTGAGACTAAGCATTCAAGCCACATCCAGCCTAAGGTTTTATTTTGAATAAATGCTTAACTATTAAATGAAAAACCATTTAAATATCTAACTATACTGTATGAAAACCTCCAAGACAAACACATAAACTTCAATTTAAAAAATAAAATACATGTGATGTGGACAGACTGCATTTTAACTCCTCCCCAAGGATGTGTAGGTGCATGCACTCAGAAGAGTGGGGGCAGGGATGGAGGCTGCTTACCCAGCATGCATCAAATGCCGGGCTCAACCACAGTACTGTGCTCACTGCACACAACTGCAATGCCTGCACTTAGAAGGCGGAGGCAGGAGGATCGGAAGTCTAAGTCATGCCCGGGATACACAAGACCCTATCTCCCTCTGCTTGCCCCATTTTTTCAGGGAGTGTGGGCCTGGTAACTGTATTGTTCTGAGGTTTCCCCGTTTACCTGCACCCTGTCAAGCAGTCTCAGTGCTGATGTCTTGTTTTTTATGTAGCCCTGGCTGACTTGGAACTCAAGCTATGTAGGCCAGGCTGGTCTTAAACTTGGAAGAGATCTGCCTGCCTCTGCCTCCTGAGGCTGAAATTAAAAAGCTGTGTGACACCTGGCTGAGACCCCATCTCTAAAAGAAATAAATACCGAATGTCTGAGGAAGGTCAGGTTTGGGAAGAGGAAAGGGAATAGGTGCGGCACGCTGCTCTGCATACTTCCATAGTCTGGGTCACTGCCAACAAAGGCTGCTTAGTTACAAACCAAGTGAGCGATCAAGATCTGAATCAAGGTGAGGCACTGGTTCTCAGCCTTCCTAAGGCTGCTACAGTTCCCTTTGCTACAGTTCCTCATGTTGTGGTGGCCCCCAACCACAAAACTATTTTGCTGCTACTTTATAATTTTGCTCCTGTTATAGATCCTAATGTAAATACCTGGTGTGCAGGATTGTGATCTGCAGCCCCAAACAAGCCTCAGCACCCCGCCCCCCCAGACCTGCTGATATGAGACCCTGCAGGTACTCAATGTATGCTCTGAGCCAATGGGCCTGAAAAAGGGAGAAGAGTAGAAAAAGACCTTGTCTTCTTTTAGAGACAATGTTTCTCTGTGTAGCCCTGGCTGTCCTGGAACTCTGCAGACCAGGCTGGCCTCGAACTTACAGAGATCCACTTGCCTCTGCCTCCAGAGTGCTGCCTGAGCTACTCTTAAATGGCATTTTTTGTATTTTAGATAGTCCTCATGTACCCCAGGTTAACATCAAACTCATTATGTAGCCAAGGCTGCCTTTGAATCCCAGATCCTCCTGCCTTTGTCTCCAAGTGCTGAGGTTATAGCATCTGTTTTTATGCAGTGCTGGGTAACCTAGGGCCTTATCATACTAAGTAAGATACTTAACACCAACTGGGCTACATCCCTAACCCCTTAATGTGGAATAGTTTTTTGAGACAGGGTTTCTCTATGTAGCCCTGGCTGTCCTGGTATTCTCTGTAGACAAGGCTGGCCTTAAACTTACAGAGATCCACCTGCTTCTGCCTTCTGAGTTCTGGGATTAAAAGCATGCACCACTATACCCAGCATTTATTTTTTTTTTTTAAACAAGAGAGAAAAAAGTGTTAAATACAAAGAGCCAAATGTCTGGAAGAGACGCAGGGACCAGCTTGGCTAACTGGAAGTAAAGAGAGGCCCACAGAGAGGAAGGTGAGAGCTGGTGGCAGCCACAGCCAGGTCTCTCAGTGTACAGGATGGAGGAGTGGGGATGGTGGGGCACAGGTCAAAGGCTTAGTGCAAAACCTTCTGCCTTGTCTGGCTGGCAGCATGCTTGCAGGAAGGTGGCTTATGAGGCAAGTTTGTGAGGAAGCCTGTGTAGAGAGCTGCTCAGCTGTGTGCACACCCCGCTTGAGAGCCGCACTGGCCCTAACAGCCCAGAAGCTCTCACACAGCTGGAAGCCACAGCGACACCCACCCGAGGGGGGAGCAGACCCTTACCTTCCAGCTGTCACAGCTAACAGTTCTGATGCAATTCCTGGCTTCTAGACCCTCCCTGCCTTCACCAACTGTGTCCCCTTTACCACGCTCAAGGTTCCCACTGCCTTGGCCCTAACCCTTGGCACCTTTCTCAAGAACTCAGGGTCATTCCTACCCATTCCAGCCATCTTCTAACCGGGTCAGGGAACCCAGTTAGAAAAACCTGCAGACAAAGGAAAGCACTTGGATTCTGTCATTCCCCAGTGACCAGCATGGCATGCCACCTCTCCAGCTACTGGTTAGAGTGAACCAAAGATGGTGCTTACTGTTGACAGCCTGCCCAGGGATCTCACTCCATGTACTGACCAGCAGGAAGGGAGGGGCATCCTCCTCGGTCATTCCCAAGATTCCAAAATTCCAGAGCAAGCACCCTGAAATTGGCTTAAGCCATCTTAAACAAAGGCCCCCAAACAGAGAAAGTCTCTGCTCACATTCTGTCCTAACTGAATGTGTCTGCTTGCACTGGTGGGTTAAATGCAGGAACCCCAGAAGCTTCAAACGCTGCACCTCAAGGATAAGAAACACGTCCTTCTGAAGCGAACAGCTTTGCCTTTCATCCACTGGGCTGATCTAAGCCCACTAATTTCCTCCAGATACATTTTGGAATTATTCTGAATCCAGATTATACTTGGATCTGGGTCCTTTGCCAAATTATGACAAACAAGCCATGGGAAGCTACCCAAGGATCAGGTACACAGACTCATCTTTGCATTTATCCTATATGCCCTCATCCCACAGCCAGAGGGCTCCCCTATCTCCCTGTAATGTGAGTAACTAAGGGCCAGGAAAGAACCAGTCACCTGCTTCTCCAAGTTTTATGAAGACTCTTCCACTAGCCTGCTATTCAGCTAAGTTGGTTGTTTTTATTATTTACTTTTACTATTTTTATTATTTACTTTTTGTGAGAAAGAAGTGCCTAACTTCTTAGCTGTAGAAGCCTGGAGGACCCCTGAAGGAAGGGAAGTGTCACTGGATTTTCAGGGCAAGTAACGCTTGAAGATGGAGGGCTGGCGAAGGGCTGCCTGGTTGAGTGGTTTGGAAATCAGAGACATGGGCAAAAAGCACTGGTTCTTTGGGGGATGACAGTAACGAGGAGTGGGGGAGAGAAGGAGGAGAGGGAGAGAGTGAGGTTGAGAGGAAAACTATCAAGGAAAGAAAGGGAGAAGAATTGAGTGCAGGTAAATTATTTCACACAGAACCGAAGATCCAAACTCCATCTACAGAGAGGAGGGAGAGGCCTCCCTGCGAGGGGCAGCCAGATTAGGACTACAAACCCCTCACTTCCAGGGCCTTCCAATTGCAAGCCCCTAAGGCAGTGGCTCTCAATCTTCCTAACGCTGTGACCTTTTACTAGGGTTCGTCATGTTCTGGTGACCTGTAACTATAAGCTTATCCCCTTACTTCCTCACAACAGTAACCACGCCATTGTTCTGAACTGTAAACATCTGATGTGCAGTGTAACTGCTATGCGACCCCCTAGGAGGCTGAAACCCAAAGCTGAGAATCCCCACCCTGAAATCTATCAACAGACATAAACTCAGGCTGAGCTCTTTATGCTCAGTCCTAGAGCCCTCATGCTCTTGATCCCTTTGGACACCATTCAGGGTGTGACGGGAAGAAGGAATCATAATCAGTTTGAGCTCCTCCGTGACTTCCTCCCACCTCTGCAGAGACAATGAGCAGTGTGGGAAGGGCCTGGCCGCACAGCCGCTGCGCAAGGATGACGGGCTGCTCCAAAGCTGCATAAAACAAGTTTAATTTCCAACCAGGGTCACAGTCGTTGCATTACCCCACATCTTTGAGCAAGGATAACGAAGGTGAGTTATTAAACATACACAGTCTACATTCCAGAAAAAGGAAAAAGAAAAACCCACTTCAGAACTGCAGACACCACTGTAACACCACAAATCTGGGAGGCAGAGGGAAGAGGGAGTCCCCAGAAAGAAAGCTTAGAACAAGGAAGATAAAAAAAAAATTAAACCAACTTGAGAAAAGCAGGAGAGGGAGCTCACAGAAATGGAATGAAACACCCAACCCCAAAGATCTGTTAGCTGAATGGGAATGTAAAAACATCTCCCCTCTCCCCGCAGGAGCCCGCCATGGTATCAAGATGTTACTGCCCCCTGCTGGACATATCTGGAGCAGCACCAAGGCAACATTCAGGGCTGCTTCAGCCTGCTCACCTCAGGAGGTTCCAGGAGGTGGAGAAAACTAAGATGCTGGGGTAAGGAATGGAGGAGAGGAACAAAGCCTGCAATGTACAAAACCTATTTGCAAGTAGCATCTAAGCGGGGAAGTTCAGAAAGCATGGCAGAGAAAGAGGCAAAGTCCTCACCAACCACAAAAATAGAGTAGAAAATCAAACAGAAGACCAAACAAGGAAAAGGAAAAATAGGCAACAATGGTAAATGAACAGAGAAGGCAAAGAGCTCACAGAGCGTCAACAGAGGTGGGAAATAAACAGAAGACAGCAAAGGAAGTGTGAAGGGCAGTGTCTGGAGTGAGAGGAAAGAACCCATTTTAAAAAGAAACAGAACCCCTGGCACCCCCACGTACAGATCACACACACACTCACACAGGTCTAGAGTACAGCCACACGGCAGCTGGGGTAGCACTGTCTGCACTGGGGGAGAAGCCCTGGACCTCACTTCAGCTGAGGCAGGGTGAGGAACTGATCTGCCTGCTGTCAACAGAGGTGGCAGGAAACCTGGCCAGAGTGGAGCTCAGAACAGCCCTCCTGGGAAGGGTCCCTTAGCCACGGGGCAGAGCCCAGGGTCCCAACCTTAGCAGAGAGGTTACAGGCAGCTGCTCTAGAGCTCAGGGCGCAGCCAGCACACACAGGAGCCCACAGAACAGCCACAGCTTCAGTGCACTGACAAGTCAGAACCCAGGTCAGAGCCTAACAGACAAGTGCCTTCAGCAGAGCTGCAGCAGCAGCAGAACAACTACAGAATGATGGAGGGAGGGCACTAGTCACATAGGGTCCTGTTTCCTCCATTCCAACCCCACAGGCCTGCTCAGGGCCAGTGTGTGAGGACTGGGGAAAGCTGCCAGGAAGGAGAGGACAGCGAGGACTGCCAAAGGGCCATGAACAGAAGTCATCTCTCAGCTGTCCTGAGCTGAGAGAACCGGAAAACAGGCGTTGCTACTAGGTCTGCTCTTATTCCACCTCTTCAGTCCTTGTTAGGCCAACAGGGCTACTAAGGGAGCCAATCTCTGACAAAGGACAGATGGAACCACCCAGCCCCCGAGACAGAAGGCTGAGGAAAGTACAGGAAGGCAGGAACAGGACTGCTTTGTGCCTGGAGGCCTTCCCCAGATCACATTCCACCCCTCGACATGCAGGTCCCAAATACACCAGGTTCCACTAACCCACCTCCCTCTGAGCTCCTGGTGAGCAGACTTAAGGAGAGTTGGGGAGAATCAATACAACACTCTGGACTGGTAAAAAAATGAGTGGGCTCCACTCTCCTTCCTACTAATGAGGCAGAGTAGAACAGCAACTCCTTAGAATAGTCATCCAGAGATCAGTGCCATTTCATGTGCTCACAGAGGAGGAGTTTAAGGAAGATGGCTGCAGAGCCATCCTCGACCCTAACATCCAGGTACGGCCCTGCAGAGAGGAGAGTGATGCACCCACCCACACCCCCTTATCTCCCAACACGGAAGGCAGATGACAGGCTCCAGTACGCAGTGTCCTGGCTGCAAGCCCTGAGCTGCGCACCGCTCCCTCCCCAACCTCCACATATATCTCTCCATACACGTATATACAGGCGCACACATGCACGCACACACAGAGAGGCCCGTGCAGTTTCCATGTAGAGGAGGAGAGGGTGCAGAAGGAAAGGAGGACAGGGAGGAGAGTGGCCAGGGAGACACGGGAGGGGCTCAGATGCCAAGAGCACAGCGACCAGTGCCACACAGCAACAGAGAGAACACCCACTCCTCCTCCTGAAACCAAGGGGGACCACCCCAGGAAACCATAACAGCCTCATTTTGTTTTAAATCCAGTAAATTGGAATGGTTCATCATCAGGACAGCAGTTGGGGGCTGATCGTGTCAGTGGACCAGGAAGGAGGGAGGGAGGGAGGCAAGGCTCCTGCTGGGCATGTGGACGTGATACCCAGGACCTTGGCCACACTTTTAAGAGGAAGAAAGGGGGAGGTGGGGTAGGGAGACAACAGGTGTCAGGAGAGGGTGGGGTGGTCAGATAGGGCTGCCTGGCTCTCACTTCTTGTTTTTGAGCTGATTGGCCAGCCAGTCCAAGCCTTCATACAGCCCGTCCCCGCTGGTGGCACAGGTGGCCTGAATGTACCAATTGCGGTGGCGCAGAGAGTGCAGCCCCAGCTTGTCTGTGATCTCAGCAGCGTTCATAGCATTCGGCAAATCCTGCAGCGCAAGGGAGACACAAAACGATACCTCAGGATCTTTCAAAGGCTGCTAGAGCACCCATTTACCAAAGGCATGTGAGTGGCCGCCACCTCCTTCACCTCAGGAAACCCAGCTCAAGACCTGAAGGGACTACTCCAGGCCGAGCAGTGCCGGAACTCCAAAGCCAGTCAGCTAGATGGAGGAGTGCGAGGGTTTCAAACATGTGCGATCCAGACGGCCAAAGAATCAAGTCTGACAGCGGGAGCAAGGCCAGTTCTACTGCAGTGCACCCCAGGGAAGATAAAAGCCCTGAAGACGCAGCTCTGCCATATTCGCCCCCAAGACTAAAGTGCTGCTAAACATCCTGAGCTGGGGACAAGAAAAGGGGGACGAAGAAGCCAGATGCTGGCATTTCCCACACTGCCAACCTGACAGCAGCAGTCACTCCTGTAAAATGAGCCCCAAGGTTCCTCATTTCTACAGCCAGGATGCTCTCTCCCACCTGCTTGTTTGCAAACACGAGCAGCACAGCATCGCGAAGCTCGTCCTCAGCCAGCATCCTCATCAGCTCTTCTCGGGCCTCGTTCACTCGCTCCCGGTCGTTGCTGTCAACCACAAATATCAAGCCTACAGAGCAGAGAGGGCGTGGGACACACAGAGGTGACAGATGTCTCCTGTCCTAGCCCTCACCCTCCAAACACACGTTCCCTTCTGTCCACTCCCAGGAGCTGCATCACGGAAAGGGCTGGCTACCCAGGACTAAGGAATCAGCCATGCTCTGCAAAAGCCTCGCAAAGCAATGCCAACCCCAGGAAGTTTGTCTGCCGTACCTTGGGTGTTCTGGAAGTAGTGTCTCCAGAGGGGCCGAATCTTGTCCTGGCCACCCACGTCCCATACTGTGAAGCTGATATTCTTATATTCCACTGTCTCCACGTTAAACCCTTTGGAGGTGGGGGGAAAAAAAGTCAATGGCCACTGGCCTCAAACACCAGACCTACAAATAATGACCCACTGAGTTTACTCCCATTTCTTCTCAGCTTTGGATGTGACACCAAAAAGCTTAAGGGATTCTGGGACCTCATAATCCTTGACCTGCATAGCCTACAAAAAAAAAAAAAAAAACAAAACAACTAAAAGGGCTGCAAAGATGGTTCAGTGGTTAGGAGTACTTGTTTTCGAAAAGCTGGGGTTCAATTCCCAGCACTCACATAGTGGCTCACAACCATCCGTAACTCCAGTTCCAGGGGGTCTGATGCTTCCTACCACCTCCATTCTCACTAGTGCACGCACATACATACACATACATGCACATACATACATGCAAAACAGAAGCCTATACATAAAATAAACATGTCAGATATTATTATAATATAGGTATTATTTTAGGAAGGAAGAGCTAAGAAGTCAGACAGTGAGGTCTGATCAGAAGGCACACAGCTGCCTGGGTAGTTATGAGCCACCTTCTCCCCCTGTTCATGCAGATTCTGGTCCTCCAATCTACAAAGAAACGACTCTATTTTGTCCCTCCATCACTAACTATATCTAAGCTAGGATGCAGGGCTGAGAAGCAGAGGAAAAAGCGAGACATGAGCTACAGCGTGAGGACCCCCAGCCCCCGTGTTTGCAGCAACTGCTCTCCCTCAAATGGGCAGGGCTTAACCAAGATTTCTACTGAAGATCTAAACCAAAGCAAGTCCAGGCCTCTGGCAGGAACATCAAAGCCCTTCACCTGCTTTCCAAATAACACACAGAACAAACCAATTCTAATGCCTGAGGGTAACTGCTGAGTGCCAGGCTGCGGAAGTTCCCGCATCAGGGAGGGCCAGGGCAGGTGGGCAAACGGCAGTTCCAGTACCTGCCAAAGTTAAACAGACACTCTCTCTGAAGCCTATGAAATGTATGGGCTTGCCTGGGGAGAGCAGGCCAGGCAGGAGATCAGGAGGAGCCCCGGCCTCCTTAGCCCACAAGCAAGCTTGCCTTACCAATGGTGGGGATCGTGGTGATGATCTCCCCGAGTTTCAGCTTATACAGGATGGTGGTCCTTACCAATGGTGGGGATGGTGGTGACGATCTCCCCGAGTTTCAGCTTATACAGGATGGTGGTCTTTCCTGCGGCATCCAGGCCCACCATCAGGATGCGCATCTCCTTCTTTCCGATTAGGCTCTTCAGAAGGTTCCCAAAGATATTGCCCATGATTACAGTGCTTTCCACAGGGCCCAGGTAGGGGCAGTGGTAGTCTGGTTTTAGCCTGGTCCCTGGTATGAAGGGCTTGATTCTGAACAAAGGAAACACACATCACTTGTAAGGACTTCGCAGTCATGGAATTTGCCAGTTATAGCTGGAGTTCATTCACTACTGGTTCAACACCAGAAGGGACTGTGACTCCCAAGGCCACTCACACACAGACTGGACTTGAGAGCAGAGCCAACCAGAGACATGCCGGTCCCTGGCTGTGCCATGGACCTCCTGCAGTGACTCGACCAAGACTCCTTACTTCACCTTTGCAGATCCTCACCTATAAGGGTTCTAGTTGATTTCTAAAGTCAGTTCGGTGTTCTCTGTTACAGCCCAGAGCACGGCAAAACGCTTTACTTCTCCCTCCTCCAACCTTACCCTGTGACTTGTGCAGACGGTGGAGCAGGGTGGAGTGAGGAGAGGCTCTCTAAATCCTGACAAGGCTCAGGCTTGCCAGGTTCCCAAGGTTTACAACTGTTCCTTCCCCGCCTGTAACTTTGTAACTCCACTTTCCTTCCATACACATGTAAATGAGGAAGAAAAACAGCACACATGACTCCTAAAAGAAGCTGATCCTAAAAGAAGCTGATCTTGAGCAGAGTGGTGCAGGCCTGTAATCCCAGCACTCAGAGAAACAGAGGCAGGAGGATCTCTATGAATTCAAGGCCAGCATGGTCCACAAGGTCCAGGATTGCCAAGGCTACACAGAGAAACCCTATTTTAAACAAAACAAAACAAAAAGTTCTTTTATACTCTGAACTGCATACAACTACGTCCTTGGCTGGGAGAGTGGGGAAAGGCTTTGCTCTCTCTTTGGCCACCCATAAAAAGCCAGACATTTTTGTTGTTGTTTGAGACAGGGTTTCTCTGTGGAGCTCTGGCTGTCCTGAAACTCACTCTGCAAACCAGGCTGGCCTCCAACTTAGAGGTCTGCCTGCCTCTGCCTCCCAAGTGCTGGGATTAAAGGCATGCTCCACCACCGCCCAGCTCAGCCAGAGTGATTTAAAAAAAATTAACCAGGCCATTGGGTTCTTCTGTTCAAAACTTTTAGATGTTTCAAGCGCCCTTTTAGCAAAACTAAAACGCCCTTGCAGCGTTGCACTCCTAAAAGCTAGAGCAATACTTGGTGCAATTCAACAGTTCATTCCAGCTGCTGCTCCCAGCAGACAAAAACCATGTACTTATGCATTCACCCGCCCTCCACTCACAGGACAGCGCAGATGGACAGCTGAGGCAGATGTGCTAGCTCACACCTATTCAATCAGGAAGTGCAGCCAGAAGAAACTTAAGTTTCAAGCCAGTTCCTCAGCAAGACCAACTCTCTCAAACCAACACCACCCACCCCAAAAAACAAAAGACACTTTAAAAATGTTCTATTGCTTTTAGATTTACCTATTTTACTTTAGGTATGAGTATTTTGCTTGCATATTTGTCTGTGCCAGGTGTGTCCTTGTGCCCACAGAAGGCATTAGATTCCACTAGAGTTATGAATGGTTGTGATGGGGCTAAAACAAGGAGTCGGTGGTTAAGAGCTTGTGCTGCTCTTCCAGAGGACCTGTATTCAATTCCCAGGAACCACATGGCTGCTCATAACCATCTATAATGGAATCCGATGCCCTCTTCTGGTGTGCAGACATACAGAGTGAGCACTCATACACACAAAATACATAAATAATAAATCTCTAAAAAAACAAAAACAAAAACAAATCAGTTGTGAGCTGCTTTGTGAGTGCTGAGAAGGACTCAGGGCTTCTTCAAGAGCAAGTGCCCTTACCTACTGAGTCCACCTTAAAATGTTTGAGCTGGGGTCTCAGCTGCCTAGGCTGACCTCAAAGTCACTATAAAGCCAAGAACAAACTTTTGATCTTACCTCCACCTCCCAAGTGCTAGTATTACAGGTGGCTTAGGAGTGCATCTCTGAAATAATCATAGGATGGGGCTTCAGAACCACCCATGCCAGCCAGTTCTCTGCCTCAGGAAGCACAAGTCAGTGGGCAGTTTATTTGGCAATCACCATATGCCAGCTGCTAGCGCTCTCTAGGGTCTGGAAACCAGCAACACCCGCCCCCCAACCCAGAAGGTAAAGGAACAGGTCAAGACAGTGCATCTAAACTCAGGAATGTGTAAGTCGGATGGTCAGATCAACAGTCCCTGGAGATCAAAGTACTAGGTTGTTCAAAATAAAAAAGAAATGAGTGCAATAGTGTTTCATCTTCAGACACCCTCAGACATCCACTAATGAACTAGGTATGGCTCTCTCAGGTTTTCCAGATGAGCCCTGCCTGACCCACAAAGCTCAGACCCCAGGGACAGGGCGTGGTTCAATTTTAGGGTTCAACCTCATCCATGGTGCTCACTAGCCAGCCCCGGCCCCATTCCTCCCTCAACTCACCTATCTTGCAGGTAGGGGCAAGGAGAAGGAATCAGGACGAGACAACCCTGGCACCTACAGCAGGTGGATTTCTGGTACCATGACCTCCACAATGAAAACCTCCAAGTTTTTTGGGATCAAGTAAAGAGATATTTGCTGAAGGTATGTTATTAGGCTCTGACAGAGATCTTAAATTTGGGTCATATATTTCTCATTGTCCTTCATGACCAAACTAGTACTGATTAAATGATCACAGTGAGAATAGTAGCTGAAAGAGAAAATCAGCAGCCAATTACCCCTACCTGAAAATAGCCTGAACCTGAAAATAGCCCTCTGCTCCACTTCTTTGCTCAACTGTCATGGTGACATTACAGTTCAAAGGCAGTGGAGACATATGCCTCTGGTCTAAGCTCCATGAAGAGAAGGAGGACGGCTTGGGGAGAGGGAAATGACTACACTGCTCCTGTACCACAGCAAACCTCTACAGGTCCCTGAAAGAAGTGAATTTCTCATGCGGCACACATGACCTCGTGAAGCTTGCTTTCTTATAAATTGGCACATAATCATCTCCCTAATTAAAATGTAATCTCCTCTACAAGATCTATATCCTTTATTGACTTGGGGCCTGTCTTTATTCCCATGACTAGATCATTATGGATGTTCCATCATGCATATTGACTTGAGCCTCAACCTGAGAGATGCCTGTATCATTTCTTCTGTCCAGCAGGACTGTTATCCATGTAGGCACTATATATCTATGTTAGCTGATCAAATGTGCTGTCCTGGTGATATATGCCTATGATACCAACACTTAAGACCTGGAGGCCAGAGGATCAGCTCAAGGCCACCCACAGCTATCTATCAAGTTTGCTGCCAGTCTGGGCTATGGGAGTTCTAGCTAATGAGGGAAGGGGCGGTCATCAAGAATGAACCTCCTTCCAAAGCCATATCCCTTACCATCTCCACATTCAGTGCCTATTGTCTTTGTCACCACATACCCAAAACAGAGACTGGAGGGGACATCAATGGAAATAAATCCAATGTTATGGACAAGGCACAGACAAAAGCCACAAACCTGTCTGCTAAACCTGCTTCTTCAAAGCTAGTCCAAGCCTCTTTCAAAAGACCTGTAAAAGACAAGCAGACAAGACACCCAGAAGGAAAAGGAGGAAGCTGATGATGGCAAGGGCAGAAATAAACCTAGAGAAAATTCTGGTGTTAAGCAGACTAGGTATAGTATAAATCTGGAAGTGATAGAGATGACAATAAACATGTGAGCATTTAAAAATCTACATTACTGGTTTTTAGATTTTGTGTAAGGGGGTTGCCTGTATGTATGTATTTCATGTGCATGCCTGGTGCCAGAGGAACCAGCAGAGGGCCTCAGATCTCACGGAACTGGAGTTACTGAATCAAACCCTGGTCCTCTGCAAGAGCAACCTGGGCTCCAAACTACCAGCTTGCCAGCCCTGTCTGTACATTCCCTCTACCACCACCACCACCCCCTTTTTTTTTCAAGACAGGGTTTCTCTGTGTAGCCTTGACTGTCCTGGACTCACTTTGTAGACCAGGCTGGCCTCAAACTTAGAGCAATCTGCCTGCCTCTGTCTCCCTGAGGTGTAACCTCTTAAAAACTGGATATCTAATGACTACACATTCTGCCTTACTGTTAAGCTTTACTCTTAGAACAGTTCTCTGTGGGCAGCAAGGAGGCTCAGCTGGGAAAGGCACTTGTTGCCAAGTGTGGTCACCTGAGTTAGGTCCCCAAGACCAACAGCAAAGCAAATGCAACTCCTCAAAGCTGGGCTCTGGCCACCTCACACAAGCAGCAGCATGCGGGGACACACACATACACACAAGTACATACAGTTTAAAAAGGGGTAACTTTTTGTTTGGGGGGAAACATAGTGTCTCCCAAGCTGGACTGATGTGGAGAGAACACCTTTGAGAGTTTGATGCACTTTTCTTGGTCCCCGGGAGATTCCCTGATGTTGACACATGTAGGAACCACCATAGCACAAAGGCCTTGTCCTATGTGAACACTCAAAATAATTTTATGTGCCAAGTGCACACGTGGCACACATATCTACAGGCCAGAAGACGTGAGGAGTTGGCTCTCTCCTTTCACCACATGGATTCTAAGAATCAAGCTCAGGTCTTCATACCTGGTGGCAAGTGCCTTGACCTGCAGAGCTAGCTCAGTGACTCCTAAAAACTCATCTTTATATCTTCTTCCCTGTCCACCACTAACACAGACTTAATGCTTTAAAGGCAGAGACCTGATAGAGTCTGACTGGTAAAAACAGGCTTTGTCCTTAAGTGTGTCAGGGGATCTGGACTAGAGGTGGCGTCACTAACATGGTGGTTTCTCCTCTTCAGACTGAGAACTGCCCTTTGCATTTCATGTCCTGAACACTATCACTGGTTTACCAATGTTTAACCACACACTTAACACGACACATCAGTCCTTACTGTAAACTCTTTCTATTCAGAGTAACAAAGGCTTCGCTGGATTGTTTTTAGGGGGAAGAGACGACGCCATACAACCCGAGCGCCTACGCTCCGAGCGCCTACGCTCCGAGCTCCTACGCTGCCTCCAAGTACAAGCTGGGGTGAGCTGTGCCGAGATAGCACCAGTACCGGCACACCCAGACAAGTGCTTTCCCAACCAAGATCTAAACCCACCCTTCCTTGACTTTATAGTGGCCTTCCGACTCCGGTACTCCACCAGGGAATCTGAAAACTCCGCGCCGTTCACGACTGTCCCTCCTGAAGCACCATGACTGTTTGTAAAAAGCGCCTTTAATAAAGCTGGCCACATTTGGACTTGTGCAGGAGGGCGGGCAGTGCTGGCCATTGCCCATACAGAGCTGACCCCAGAACTGGCTCAGGAACATCCATAAAGGACTAGAGCAAAACTGGAGGCATTTCCCCTTTCTGTTAATATGCAAATGAAGCCAGTGAAGACCTAATTAAATGTGTGATAACAACTAAGCACTTCCCTGGAGCAGCCAGGGCTTGACTCCCTTTTAGCATAATTACGAGCTTGGCTTAGCATTCCAAAGGAGAGGCTAGCTTTTGGCTTCCTTTAGCCCTTTCTGCCTACTGAAACACAGTACACTGCCACCATCACTAGGAGAGTGGCAGCTTTTAGCAATGTGCTGAAAACACAAGTCCCCACCTAACAGACAATTTTATCTCGCTGGTTATAAACCTTAGCCGTTTTAGAGCTGAGCTATTTCTCTAACCCTGTGCGATTCCTTGCACCAGAATGCATTCCTAGAAAAAAAAAAGAACAAAAAACACAGGTAAAAGCTGGCCATGTACCGAAGTTACTTTCCTTCACAACACACAGATGGTACCCCTGTGCTGATGGGGCAAATGGCCAGGGTTCCAGGGACTGTTGGAAACCGCATTACAGTTAAAACAGAAAATATTGACTCAAAATGAAAATAGACTATAGTAATATCTCTCTAACAGAGCATCTCAATATTCTATTTTACATTCAGAAATTTTTGTTGATCAGAGGCAAAAATAACAGGAACTCTAAAACTGTGCTCTAATACAGTGTAACAGACTACAAGTGTTCACTCAGCACACTGATAGTTTAAAGCTCATTTGAGGATGTCCTCCTGTGAGGACCACATCCACTCCCACCCCACCACTCCCAGGAAAGGCAGCTTTTGCTACAGCTGACTGCTCAGCCATCTTGGCTTATGTGTTTTGCAGAAAACACGGCTGCCTCAACCTTCAGGACTTCATGATGATCAACAGCCCTGTCAGCCACAAGCTCTCCCCTATCTGATTACAATGCTGGACCACGCATGTATCCTAAAATGCTTCAAAGGCAGCAGACTTCAGATCTGGCACCACACTGTCTTCTTCAGGGTCCAAAGGAAAGCAAAAGAACCTTTCAAATTCTCTGCTGCCAGGCAATATAAAATATGAGCAACTGTGTTCCCAAGTAATTTCCAAATTGAGGAGTCTATCACTAATGGAAACGCTTTTTGAAACACAAGACCAATAGTTCAGGCACAGTAAGTCTGCATTAGTCTCCTGGACTGTTGGCTATAATATATATTTTTATTTTTTGTTTTTGAGACAGGGTCTCCCTAGGTAGCCCTGGCTGTCCTGCAGCTTACTATATAGACCAGGCGGTCCTTGAACTCACAGACATCCTCCTGCCTCTGCCACCCAAGTACTGGGAACAAAGAAATATGCCACCACACCCAGCTGTTGTTGCTATTTCCTCCTCCTCCGTTCCTTTTCTTTTTAATAATTTACTTAATTTTATTGTCTGTGCATCTGTATGAAGGTGTCAGAATCCATGGAACTGGAGTTATAGACAGTTATGAGCTGCCATTTGGGTGCTGGGAATTGAACCCAGGTCCTTTGGAAGAGCAGACAGTACTCTTAACCACAGAGCCATCTCTCCAGCCTTTCTTTTTTCAAGTCAGGATTTTATAAAACCCTGGCTGGTCTGACAAGAGATCTATCTGCCTCTGCCTCCCAAGTGCTGAGGTTAAAATTATGTACCACCATGCCTGAAGACGTCTGTAAACTTTAAGTGTTGCCTCAAGAACGCTTATGTCAGAACACAAAAACACACTGGTATCTTCCAGCAAATCCCTTCTTTTGTCTGTTACCACTGACTCATCAAAGGTACACTGAACAAGGACGATGGGACTAAGCAGGAACTCTGTTGTAAAGTACTTGCCTTGCATGCAGAAAGTGCTGGTTCAATTCTAGAACTCTACACAAAGGCACACAAGTATAGTTCCAGCACTGGAAAGATGGAAGCAAAGAAATACTAGAACTTTAAGGTCATGCTTGGCTACATAGCAAGTTCCATGCCAGCCTGGAAAAAAAGACAAAGTAAACGGCAATTCCCAGACATGAGTCTCAGGTCATACCTGCACTAAAAGAAGAAATAAAAAAGTAAGCAGATAATAAAGTGGAAATGAATGTAAGAAAACAGTCTGTGCAAGGGCTTAAAGATTTGAATTACAGATCACATATTTTCTTGGTCAAGGCCATGTGTAATTGGGAAGTAATTTATTTAGCTGTAGCATGACGAACAAATGGAAGTGATAAGGGATGATCCTGGAGAGACACCAAGGAGACAGAACATGAAGGACCTGAAAAACTATAGGCAGAGTAAAAATCAGACAAGCGCAGAAAGACACTCCAGCAGCCTCACAACTGAATTCAAAGGGGCAACGCTGAAAGAAAGACTACTTGACAAGTACGAAAATACAAATGAGAAATCGAAGTTCTTAACCAGGGGCTGGAAGCAGCTGACAGCACTGGCTGCTCTTGCAGAAGACTGGGCTGGGTTTCCAGCACCCACAGAATATGGATCAGTTCAAGGGGATTCAATGCCCTGTTCTGTTTTCCACAAGCACTGCACACATATGGTATATTTACAAAGATGCAGGCAAAATGCACATACATGAAAAGTTAGTTAAATAGTTTTTCTAAAGTTCTTGGTAACAAGAGGTAGCAGCAGAAGACAAGATAGATCTGAAACATCAGTACCGTAGAATTTACAAGGCAGGAGGATCTCTCCAAGTTCAACAGACTGATCTACATAGCAATACAGCCAGGGCCACATAGAGAGACCCTATCTCAAAAAAAAAAAAAAAAGGAAAAGAAAGAAAAAGACAAAGCAGAAGTCATAGGTTTAATGACTGACTAAATGTAAGAAAGAAGAATAGAAAGTCAAAGATGACCTAGGAACTAGGTGGCAATTCTTCAGGCAGAAAAAGACAGAGGAATAGATCTGGTCAGGGTGAAGATGTTTAATTTAAGATTTAACACAATTTACACACACACATACAGAAACACATATATATTTCTATAGGTATAGGTATGTGCATGTGAGTGAATGTGTGGTGGTCAGAAGGACATCAGATCCCCCAGAGTTGGAGTTAGAAACTGTTTTAAGTCATCTGACTTGAGTGCTGGGAACCTAAGCTGGGTTCTCTGAAAAAGCAGTTTGTGCTCCTAACCACTGAGCAATTTCACCAGCCCCTTAAACAGTGATTTTTGATGTGCAAAAATATGAAGTCCAACAGACAGGAGTGAGCTGAGAACTTGGAAATCACCCATGCAAACAGTGACTGAAGCTGAAAAAGAACCAAGGCAGCCTCAGATGACAGAATTATTGGCTGCCTCTACCATACCATTCTTCCCTTCTAATCAAACCCCCATTTTGTTTAAAACTGGGGAGACCCAGAATATGAAATGTATTTCAGCAAAGATGGCTCTTCCTCAGCCCTAGGGAATGAAAAATGACTTGGCTAAGGTGTGTGTGGCATTCATTTCTCTTGCCAATGACTGGCTCATTAATGGTCATGCAGAAACGGTCATCAATAAAACGTGCGCAAAGTTCCCTGGAAGCATCTAAGGATGTTTTATTTAATATTTAAGTAAGAACATGAATGTTTCTTGTCCACCCTTCAGTCAAGAATACAAAGATGTAATGCTAACCATGAGATGGTGGCTCACGCCTGTAATCTCAACACTCCAGGGGCCATAGCAGGAGGACTGCCAAGTGTGTAGGATCAGCCTACAGAGACCCTGTCTCAAAGAAAAAAAAAAATCAACAAGATCTGTGTAAGGGATGGCTCAGTTACTGTAGCGCTTGCCCTGAAAGCACAGGCCCTGAGTTAGCGCCCCAGAACCCACCTAAAAGTAACCAGCTCTGGTGGCACACATCTGTGACCCCACGGTAAGAAGAGACAAAGAAGATCCCCTGAGGCTCACTGTCCAGTCTAGACAGACTAACCAAGAAAGTCTATCTCAAAAGGTACAGGTATCAGGCTAGAGATGGCTCAGTGGTTATGAGCACTGGCTGTTCTTCCAGAGGACCTGGGTTCAATTCCCAGGACCCACATGGCAGCTCACAGTAGATCCATGGGACCTGACATCCTCACACAGACATGCAGGCAAATAAATGCACATAAAATTAAAAAAATAAATATTAAAAAAAGATATAGATATCATTCTTAATGATTCCCCACAGTTGCCCTTCAGCCTACACAAGAACACACATCTCGTGTGCATGCGCGCACATACACCACAGCACACTCCCATGCGCACGCCAACATGCTCAAAGGAAAAAGGGCTGGGCTGGTTGAGCAGGTCAGCACACTTGTCTAATGTGACAACCTGAGTTTAAACCCCGAAATCCCCATGTTTATCCACTAGCCCTGATGTGTGTGCTATGACAGTAGTCTTCCCCCACAACAAATAAATGTAATTTTTTTAATTATTAAAAAAAAAAAAAAAGTTAGCTGGGACACCGAAACAACAGCTCAAAGGCTGAGCCAGCCACACAGTGAAGCCCTGTCTCAAATCAAAACAAAGCCCCAAACTCCTGGGGCTCACAAAGAGGATTCAGCTGTTAAGACGGCCCCAGTTCAGCTCATGACACCCTCCTTTCTGACTTCCAGGTCACCAGGCACACATGCTACACATATACTTAGACACATAAATATCTTAAAAGCAAGTTAGGATGAAGAGCACTCTTCCCCCTACTCCAAGAAAGTAGAGGACACACAGAAGAGCACTGCTGTGGTGAGGGGAGACGGGGGCCACAAAAAAGGTCATTACAGTGAGACTCACAGCAGCCCCCCCACAGAACAGAAAACCTGACAGAGCAGAAAAATGGGAGGAAAACAGGCCCTGTTAGGACAAGCCGGTGGGTTAAACAAGTGTTCCTACCATATACTTCTCAAGTGCCTGCCATTTTAACAATCGTCAAGCACACAGCTCAATGGCGTAAGTACATTTACCGGCTGTGCAACTGTCATCCTTCTCCAGACCTTCTCAACTTCCAAACAAACTGTACGTGTTCATCAAAACTCCCTGTTCACATGCCAGGTTGCAGCACTCACATTCAGTATGCACAGGTCCTGGCTTTCAACAGCAGCACTGTGGACAGAAGCCTCCTGCCTCCATGCAGCCATGGTAACTGCCGTTCCTTTCTGGGGTGTGTGTGTGCGTGTGTGTGCGTGTGTGACCTGTGGAGGTCAGAGGACACTCTAACAGTTGGTTCTCTTCTTCCAGTGCATGGGTTCCAGGAGGACTCAGGTTGTCAGGCCTGGTTGCCAGCATCTTTACCTCACTGTTCCCCTTTTGTACTGGGTTAGTTGGTCAACCTGACACAAGCTGTAATCAACTTTGAAGAGGGGAAACTCAACTGAGAAAATGCCTCCATCAGACTGGCCTATAGGCCACCGTGAGAGTCCCACCCCACCGTAGACAGCGCCACCTCCGGACTGACAAATGGTCCTGGAGAGCAGACTGGGCAAGCCATCAGAGCAAGCTAGTAATCAGCACTCCTCCATGATCTCTGTGTCAGCGCCTGCCTCCAGAACCTTGAGTTCTCTTCATGATGGACTACAAGTTGTAAGATGAAATAAACCCTTCTCTCTTCAGGTTGCTTTTTTTCTTTAATAAAGATTTATTTATTACTTATTCACTTATTTGTTATACAGTGTTCTGTCTGCATGTACACCTGCAGGGCAGAAGAGGGCACCAGATCTCATTACAGATGGTTGTGAGCCACCAAGTGGTTCCTGGGAATTGAACTCAGAACCTCTGGAAGAGCAGCCAGTGCTCTTAACCTCTGAGCCATCTCTCTAGCCCTCCAAACTGCTTTTTGTCATGGTCTTATCACAGCACCATAAACTAAGACAGCATTCCTCTTTTTGTATTTATCATGGAAGATAGTATCTGTCATTCATTATTTTTTGAGACAGGGTTTCTCTGTGTAGCCCTGGCTGTCCTGGACTCACTTTGTAGACCAGGCTGGCCTCCAACTCCAGAAATCCACCTGCCTCCGCCTCCCAGCAAGCATGCACCACCACTGCTTGGCTTGTATCTGCCTTTTCATCTCTGGCTCATTTTAGTCATATTTCTTTAATAAATTCAAAAACACCCTTAGCTATACATCAAATTCAAAGCTCTCTGGGCTACCCTCTGTCTCAAGAAAAAGTCTAGCTGGGTGTCCTGTGGTGAGACACGCCTTTAATCTCAGCATTCAGGAAGCAAAGGCAGATGGATCTTTGAGAGTCTGAGGTCAACCTAGTCCACACAGCAGGTTCCAAGCCAGCCAGAGCTACACAGTGTGACCCTATCTCAAAGAATAAAAAAAAAAAAAAAATCTCTGGAGCCAGAGAGACGGCTCAGTGGGTAAAGTCACAGCGCTGTTCTCAGCTGGTTATGGTGCTCACCTTGTTTTACCTATCATGTTTTTTGTATGTGCAGCTGGGCACCATGAAGGTGCCCGGTACCTGAAGAGGGAGTTGGATCCCTGGAACTGGAGGTACAGACAGTTGAGAGTCATCACGTGAGTGCTGGGAACTGAACCTGGATCCTCCGACAGAGCAGTCAGTGCTCCTACCTTAACACTAAGCCATTTCGCCAGCCCCTGCTCTGTCCTAAGATCTGAACAGCCTACAACTGCTCCAACTCCAGGTATTCTGTGACTGTTCTTATCTGTGGAGAGCCTAAACACTATGCTTTTCCCACTACAAAAATCAGGTAGACCCCCTCAGCTGTCCAATGACTGGTCCAACTTGAGGTGCACATCACAAGAGGGAGACCACGCCTGACCCTGCCTGGCTGGCCAGGAACCAGGAAACCAGAAGCTGGAGAGCCCAGAGACCTAGGATAGAACCAAATGGTACTGGCAAAAAAAAAAAAAAAAAAAAGAAAGTCAATGAGATGATTGCTAATGATGTCCTGCTATACTCACAGATCGGTGCCTCCCCAACCGTCCTCAGGGAAGCCTCCTCCAGCAACTGTTAGAGGGGACATGGAGACTCACACCCAAACATTAGGCAGAGCTCTAGGAACCCTGAAGAAGAGGGAAAGCAGGGATTGTAGGAAGGGGGTGGGGGGAAATGGCAGCATCAAGGACCCTGGGCAGAATGTGGACTACAGAATCGACTAGGCAGGGCTCAGAGGCTGAAGTGACAAGATTCTTCATGGTTCTAAGCTGGGCCTTCTGCATATATGCTATGGCTGTTAGCTTGGTGTTTCTGTGGGACTGAGAGTGTGCATGTGCGTGTGTGTGTGGGGGGGGGGGGGTTCTCTGACTCTTTCACCTGCTCTTGGGATTCCTTTTCTCTTACTCGAATGCCTTGTCCAGCCTTGATATGAAGGTCTGTGCCTAGCCTTACTGTAACTTGTCATGCTGTGTTCAACAGATATCCCTGAAGGACAGCTCTTTTCTGAAGGGAAACAGAAGAGGAGTGGATCTGTGGGAGAGGAGATGGTAGGGGACCAGAAGGAGTAGAGGGAGGGGAAACTGTGGTCAGTTGAGAATATATGAAAAATAAGAAAAAGAAAAAAAATCACTGAAAATCTATCAGTAACCCTGGCAGATAATGGGAAGCCTTAGGGCCAGCCTGAACCCCAGGGTGCAGACCAAGATGTTGTTCTCAATGACCAAGTCAAACAGAAAACCCGACTCTGGACAAGGCTGACTACTCCAGCAGCACCTAAGTGGGCTGGAGAAATAGCTCAGTGGTTGAGGGCACTGGCTGCTTTCAGAGGACCCAAGTTCAATTCTCTGCACCAACAGGACAGCTCACAATCATGTTAATTCCAGTCCCAAGAGATGGAACAACTTCTGGCCTGCACAATCACTACAGGCAAGTGGTACACACACATGCACACAGGCAAAATGCCTGTATACTATAATATCTCTTTCTTTTAAAGAGCCTAAACAAACAAATGTAATCTATCCACACCTGTCTGTTTCACTTCCCAGAGGTAAGGCTTCCCAAAGTGCTTCTGATGCATCCCAGGTCAACTGGAGACACCGCCCACAAAGCCAATGGGTACCGAGGCAGGACTAGAGCCTGTAGGCCCATCAGCTCAGGTTCCTAGCTGCTGCCCAGTATCATTTTCTGTGTGTGCTGTAACAGGACAAACGCTGAGAGCCCCGCACTCACTATGAGCCCTGCGTCTGCAAGGGGTATGACATGCTTCAGCACAAAGCACCAGGACTGATGCCTTCTAAACACAGTTCCAGAGGATGACGACACATTTATAGTGTCAAGGCACTGGTGGCCCCAGTACGCCCCCTGAATTTGACAGACTGGAGAAGTGGTTCCCATGTGCCTGAGGACCGGGAGGCTGTGAGACACTGGGACGGTGCACGCTCGTGGAGGCAGTGAGGCCACTCCAGCCTACACTTAGGACAGTCTGGAACACATGTAACCCTCCCTCAAAATGGTAGAGATGGCTCATCAAGCAAAAGCACTTACTATCAAGACAGTAATTAAACGTTTTAAGAGCACTTGTTCTTGCAGAAAACTCAGGTTTGGTTCCCAGCATCCATATGGTGGCTCACAGCATCTGTAACTCCAGTTCCTGGGGATGTGACACTTTTGTCTAACCTCCACAGATATACACTTGGTGGATATCTAGACATGTAAGAAAAACATAAACATAAAACATTTTTGTTTTTCAAGACAGGGTTTCCCTATGTAGGCCACTCAAGAGACCTGCCCGCTTCTACCTCCTGAGTGCTGGGATTAAAGGTGTGTACCACCACTGCATGGCAAATAAAGCATTTTTTAAAAACCCAAGGAAAAAAAAGAAAAGGTCCAATTAAACTTTAATAGATAAATAGACAGAAGGAAGGAAGCTAGCTGGGAAGAAGAGATTGCTCACACAGAGGTTCTAATTATGTTGCCCTCACTTTACCCATCACCACGCAGCCCTGTTTTTCTCAACTAAACATTTCATGTTTAGACTTTAAGGTTTATTTCAGGTGAAGTTCGAATGCTTTAAGGAACGGGAACACAGCTCAGCGTGTAGAGTGCTGGCCTGGCATGCACAAGGGTTCAGTGCCCAGCACCAATAAACCACGGCGGTTACACAACCTGCACGCCCAACACCACAGAAGTGAAGGCAGAAGAATCGTGAGTTCAAAGACATCTCACATGGCTGGCTTGAAGCCAGCCTAGGCTACGTAAGACCTCATCACACAACACAGAAAATGTTCAACAGAAAGCAAATGCTCTTGCATCCTAAATCCATTTTTTAAATTTAAACATTCATAATTGATACTCACACATAAAATAATAAAAGGGTACGTACGCCAGGCTCTTAACAGCAATGGGAGAGCTAAAGGCACCAAGATACCTGTCACACTCAGTTACCTGACCCTTATGAGGAACATGGCAACAGAGAGCCATTGGGTCTTAAGCCATTTTTTTCTAACAGAGCCTCTTTAGACATCTAGAAGAAAACATTTATGGAAGATCACACCTTAGACAATTCTTTCCCAAACTAGAATATTAAACTTTCATTAAAAAAAAAAAATGTTTGCAGCCAGGTGGTGATGGCACACACCTTTACTCCCAGCACTCAGGATGCAGAGGCAGGCTGAGGTCAAGGCCAGCCTGGTCTACAGTACGAGTCCAGGACAGCAGGGCACACAGAGAAACCCTGTCTCAGGGAAAATAAAGTGGGTTGGGGGAAGATGGCTCAGTGCCGAGCACAGGCTGCTCTTCCAGAGGAACCAGGATCAGTTCCCAGCACCCCCATGGCAGCTTTCAATCACTGTAACTTGTTCCAAGTGATGTGACAGTTCCTCTAACCTCCTCAGCCCTGCACACATGTGCTACAAGCACACCTGCAGTCAAAACACAGAAAAATGTTACAAATACTCAAAGATTTATTTTTTTATTTGAGATGGGGTCTCATTACATAGCCCTGGCTGGCGACAAACTGTAGACCAGGCTGGTCTTGAACATATAGGTCCCCACCTACTTCTGCCTCCATAAAACTGGGATTAAAGGTGTGCCAACAATCCTGGGGAGTGTAAATGTGAGCCAGGTGAATCCAGAAGACACTGAGCTAGAGGTCCAGTTGAGACAGTTAGAAATGCCCAACAAGGGCATTAGATAGGAGCAAGACCGGAACCATCTCTGTAGCAGTAAGAAGAGGTTTAATTAGACTTTTATTTGGTGTGCATGTGGTATATGGGGGCAGGGGTACACCGTGTCACACATGTGCAGGTAAAAGAACCACTGACATTGGGGGAGGAAACTGGGCCTTCTGCAAACGCAAGTGCTCGCAGCTGAGCTACTTCGTCAACTCCATCCTAGCATTACTATGATTATTAATGAATTGTATGTGTGTGCATATGCACACATGCAGCGCCCCAGAAGAGGTTGCTGGATCTCCTGGAGCTCAAGTTAAAGGTGTTGTGAGCTCCTGATGTGGGAGTGGGAACAGGACACTAGTCCTCTTGAAACAACCAAGCTCTAACCAGTGAGCATTGGGGGTGGCGACTGCTTGTTATTTAAACAAGGTCTCCTGTAGCATCCACTTGCCTTTCCCTCCCGAGAACTAGTACATCCAGGCCATACTCATCACACCCAGCTATAGACTGGCTTATCTCTTCTGTTACATCATTTTATCTGGAGGCCAGAAGAAAGTAACTTTGCAAGAATCAGTTCTCTCCCTCTATCAAGTGTGCCTAAGGCAGGAACAGGGCCTCAGGCTCAGGTCTTCAAACTTGGTGGCAAGAGCTTTTACCGTGAACCACCTCAGCAGCCCTACAGTGACCTTTCTAACAAACACCACTCCAGATGCTGGCGCAGAAGCACACTCCTGTGATCCCAGCACTTGGGAGGCAGAGGCAGGTGGATCTCTGTGAGTTCGAGACCAGCCTGGTCTATGGAATGAGTCTAGGACGGCCAAGACTACACACAGAAACCCTGTCTCAAAAAACTAAAAATAAACAAACCCCACCTGACACTACTCTGGATCACCCCTGTCCTTACATCCAAGAGGCTGGCTGTTCAGCCTTTCCCTTGCTCCAGCTTCACCTCCTGCTTAAGCAAGAGCTACCTCTAAAAGCTGATACTGAAAAAAAAAGTCACCACTTAAAAGACACTATACAAAGTCACTGTCACAACTGTCCCTTCACATGGGCGCCAAGTTGCTCTTTTGTGAACTTCCTCTCTTTAAAGGCAGCCCTGAGGGCTCGTGCCATCATTATCATGGTGGGCTGTTAAGTACAGTTTACACTCTCTTGTTGGTGTCCTACACAAAAACTCAGTATCTGACATTTACTACCTCATTTAATTCTCACACAGCCCTGCTGGGTCGCTGCCACCGTTGTGCCATTTATGCCCACAGAAAATGAAACTAAGTGAGAACAAGTAACTTTAGTAAATATACACAATGAAGCAGTATAGACAGGAGATGAACCCACTGCCTTATAGACCACCTTCAATTACTACAACTTTCTGCCTCCAAAAGCACCTTTAGCCAAATGGTAAAAAAGCCTACCCATAGGTATGTTCTGACTCACAGGCCTTTTGTTTGTTTTGAGACAGGTTTCTCTGTGTAGCCACGGCTGTCCAGGACTCCCTTTGTAGACAGGCTGGCCTCGAACTCACGGAGATCCACCTGCCTCTGCCTCCCTGAGTGCTGGATCACAGGTGTGCACCACCGTGCCCAGCTGACTCTCAGGCATCTTGGTATCTGTTTCTAAAGTTATGTGAGGAAGCAGATGCCACAATTTCTCTCAGTTTCAATCTCGGCCTTAACAAACATGGTTTTAAAGAAGTTTCTCCTTCTAATCAGTGGAGACTGCCTCTGTCCTTAAGGACTGAAAAAAGGCTTAGATGAACACACACTACAGTGTCTATTTTAAGACCTGACAAGATGTCTCAACTGCTCAACTACCTCCAAATACGTCAGGATATTTGTTTTTACTTATTTTGTTTTAGACAGTCTTGCTCTGTAACCCAGACTGGCCTAAAACACTATCCCCTGCTTCGTCTCCCAGTGCTGAGATTACAGGCCTGTGTCCCCATACCTAGCCCTCCTTCCCTTCTCCTGACACCGTAACTAGAAACCTTGTAGAGTTCTATACATTCCTATGCCGTGTCCACCTTATAAACCAAGATTAAGTTCAAAGCCAGCTTGTCTCAAAAAAGATAGTAGGGGTCTGTTGCAGTGACTCACACTTTAACAGGGGCCGGCAGCTGAGAGTCTGAGGCCAAGAAGGGGACTACACAGAGAGACCCTGTCTCAAACAAAGTGTGTGTGTGTGGGGGGGGGGTAAGAGGAGCTGACAAACCAGCAGGGGACTGAATATGTGACACATGGGAGCCTTTTCCAGCTGCCTCCAAGGTCAACAATTTGTTCTGTGAAAAACTGAACCTAAGCAAATAGAGCCTTTCTAAAAATGAGCTTTAATAATTCACTCACACTCAGATCCATTACGCAAAAGACCAAACCTCTGGCCACTGCCACACACAAGTGGACACACTACCCCAAACAGGTCTAAGACAAAATGGCAACAGAGACAGTCTCCATCTACCTGACTGGGAACAGAGACAGAGGTATGCGGAGACTAGATTCTATCCTGTTGCAATGACTCAAGCAATCAGACTCCTGCGGCAGATCTCCTCCCAATAAAACTTTCATGCCACAGACCCAAGGGTGACCCAATCCAACAGCAGCTTTGACAGGTTTTACATTACCTTCTCCCTCACCCTAATGACCTCACTATTTTCTTCTCCTCACTACAAGACCACACACTCCTCCACCACACTCTTCCTGGCCCAGAGACCAGCAGTAATATAACCCCCCAAAAGAACAAGTATCTCCAAAAAAAGTCACCACTTAACTAATCAGCCCTGAGTTTTAACAGGGAACTTTACCTCCCCACCTCCCCCTCCTTCCTTCAAAGGATTGGCGTAAGCAATGGCTTCATTTTCTGTTCCGGGAATCCTGGTACTTCCTAGAGAAAGAAAGCGGATTGGAAGACACAAACTCAGGGCCAGTGACAAGATGCTCCCTCCTCTTTACAAGAGACCGCCCCCGCTACGCCTGGGGGAGGAAGGCCCCACCTCTCTCCTCCAAGCAAGCTAGCTCAGGTCCCCCTCCCCCTTCTCCAGCCTCCTCTCCTCCCTCTCCCCACCTGCTGCCCTCTTCCCAACCTGCCCTTCCCAACACCCCTAAGCAGAGCGCAACCTCCGTGAGAACATTGCGCAGCGGTGCCCCACCAATAGGCCCTGATGCTAAGGCCCAGTCCCCGTGCCTCACGATGGGTGAGGGAGAATAACCACAGCCAGGCTTTTCTTTGGTTTCCCCCCCCCACAGCTCAGGCGGGGGAAGGAGAGAGAAAAGGCAGCGTTCCTCAGAGCCCTTAAACAGAAGGGAAAGATCCAAACAGCCACACCGCCCCCGCATCACCTCCCACTGGTCAGCCTGCCTCCCCTCAAGCCCCAACCCTCGAAAGCTCACCTCCGCAGCCCAGGTCGCCCTCTCGGGCGAGGCGGAGGACAAATCCGTGCGCGGCCCCCGCCCCCACCCCAGCTCAGCGTCCTTCAGCTGCGGCGGCAGGAGTGGGGCTGGGGTCCCCGCCCCCAGCTCTGCGAGGAGTGCCCACCGCACCTCGCCTGGCAGTGAGGGCCGGGCCGCGGCAGGGGGCCTCGGGCTCCCGGGCTCCCACCCTCACCCAGCCTCTTCCCAGCCCGGACCCGCCTTCCCTCTCCGGCTCCGAACCTGTTCCTGCTCCCAGCGCCGCGGCTGCCACCGCCGCCTCCGCCCCCGCAGGTTCCGCCTGGCTCGGGCCGCTGCCTCCTCCCGCTCCCCAAGCCGACCGCGGCGAAGCTGGTCCGCTGGCCTGCTCCCCGGCTCCCTCCTTCCTTCCCTCCACCTAGCACCGGAAGCCGCGACGGCGACAGGAGCTGTGCTGCGAACCCCCACCCCCAGCCCAGGATACTTCCCACCTCCACGATCGCGCGAGAAGTGCGCGGTAGCGAGCGGCAGCTCTCGCGAGACCCATCACCATGGCAGCGGCTGCAGCAAAAGCAGCCGGGTGCTGAAGCTGAGTCTAGGCGGGGGCCTATGTGGGGGCTGCAAGATCCGAAGGCTGAGTGTGGAGATGTGTGCGAGGTGAGGCTCCCAGCTTAATTCCAGGGTCTTGTCTGGAATTAGAGACCGAGGCCACATTCTGGCTGCAGGGAGGCAGGGCTCGGGTATCTGGGATTTCTTAGGCAGAGCCTAAGGGGAGCGTGGATAGAGATGCCCTCACCTACCCTACTCCAGCAGCCTTACTTCTCGTAAACAACGCTTCATCCTCACCCCACTTGATTCGCCGCTCAACTCATTAATTCCTAAGGGTAGTTTCTCTGAGGACTACATCGAGAGATTGCTTCTCGCAAAGGAAGAGGAGCGAGAATGATGCAGTCAAGACAGAAAAAAACAGCGGTGGGGGGGGGGGGGAGGGAGGAGAGCTGGAGAGATTGCTCAGTGGTTAAGAGCACGGTCTGCATTTCCAAAGGACCGCGGTTCAATTCCCAGCAACCACGTGGCAGCTCACAACTGCCTGTGATTCCAGTTCCAAGGGATCTGACACCTTCATACTAATGCACATTAAATAAATTATTTTTAAAAACAGTAAGGGTGGCTTTTATGTACATAATGCCATTTCATGTGGAATGACCCCATGGTTTTAACAGCTCATGGTTAAATAGCATATGGTATGTCCCAGAGCACTGTTTTAAAAAAAAAAAAATCTGGATCTGGGTCGTCTAGGAAGTTAAACTTGAAATGCAAAGGGCAGAAACACAAATTATTCGGACGCAGCTCTGATGAATGTCTGGTGTCTGAATGTCTGATGAAGTCTCTCTAGATGCCTATGGATTTTAGTATCCCAAGGAAAGAGAACCCACGTCCCCTCCTAGCGCCCCTTACACTCATCTTGCAACGTGATGAGACACTGCCTGAGACTAGTCACAGCTGTGCTGGAAGCTGCCACGTTCTTTAAATGTGCACAAGAGAGCACACAGAACTTGACTCAGAATTAGCATTCTCATCTTCTTCCAAGAAATAGGCTGGAAAATGACCGATCAGTGTCTGTCCTTGTCACATTCATCTCTGGTTAATGCACTCACCAGATCCTCGATACCAGTTTGTCTTCTCTCGTGTTTCCCTCAAGAATAACATAGCTGGTTGGGCGATGCTGGCGCCCGCTTTTATTCCCAGACCTGGGTAGGCAGAGGCAGACAGATCTCTGTGAGTTTGAGGCCAGCTTGGTCTGCAGAGTGAGTTCCACACAGCCAGACCTACTCTGAGAAACCCTGTCTAGAAAAACGAGAAAATTTGTTGGTTTTATTTTGGTTTTGTTAGAGATAGAGCTCACTAAGTTGCCCTGCCTGGCCTACAACTCACTTTATAGACCAAGCTGGCATTGGACTCATAGAAAATCTGCCAGCCTCTGCCTCCTGGGCACTGAGATTAAAGATGTATGCCACACACCCAGCTAAACAGGTTATTTTTAATTATGTGTATTCACATGTCTGCATGTGTAAGTATGTGCCTGTGAGTGTGGGTATCTGCTGCAGGGAGAAAACTGTAAGATTCCCTGGAGGCAGAGTTTTAAGCAGTTGTGAGCTGCTCCACATGAGTGCTGGGAACCAGGTCCTCTAGAGGCAAGAGCTGTCAGTAAAAGCCTGATTTCTCTCCAGCTTTTTACACAGGTTCCAGGATCATTCTCGACAGGCTTGTCTTGCTAGCACTTTTAATAGTCTGAACTATCTCCCTAGCCCACACTCTGGGTTTTTTAAGGCAAAAGACTCCCCAAAATATAGTTTCTGTGCTGGCTAGTTTTATGTCAACTCAACTCAGGCTAGAGCCATGTGGAAAGAGAAGAACTGGGAAAATGGCTTCATCGGCATGGCCTGTGGGCCAGCCAGTGGAGTATTTTCTTTGACTGATAATCAAGAAGGCCAAGCTCACTGTAGGAGGTATCACCCCTGAGCAAGTGGTTCTGACTTGTATAAGAAATCAGGCATGGTGGCGTACGCATGTAATCCCAGTACTCAGGGACAAGCATGTCTTTGTGAGTTCAAAGCCAGCCCGGTCTACAAAGAGAGTCCAGGGCAGCCAAGGCCACACAGAGAAACCATCTTGGGGAAAAAAAAAAAAAAAAGCTGAGCAAGCTTGTTTATAAGCAGCACTCCTTCGAGGCCCCTGCTTCAGTTACTGCCTCAACGTTTCTACCCCGAGTTCCTGCCCTGACTTCCCTCTCAGTAGTGAACTATAATCTGGAAAATGCAATAAACCCTATCCTCCTCAAGCTGCATTTTGTTATCATGTTTTATAACAGCAGAAGAAACCCTAACTGAGACAGAAACTGATAGTAGGAGTAAGATTGCCGTGACAGACCAGACCATGTGTTTTGGGGAAGGATTGTGGTTACATTTGAACTCTGGGCTGGAAAAGCCATTGTGTGCTCAGAGCTCAGGAGGCTGTTGCAGGGACCTAGCAGACAATGCTGAAAGCAATACAGATGTAGGAGGCCTGGCTTATGAAGTTACAGAGAGAAGTCTGAGAGCCCATTAAAGATTCTACTTCTGACCTTTTGAATCAAGAACCAGGCTCATGCCCTGGAGGTAGAGGCAGATGGATCTCTGTGAGTTCACAGCCAGCCAGATCAGCATACTGAGCTCCACGCCAGCCAGAGCTGTATGGGAGACCCCAACTCAAAACAACGAAAAACTAAAGAGAAACTTGGACAATTGATACTGGTCAGCTGGGGCTGAAGAATCAGCTGGGATGAAAAGAACAGCCCAGTGTGGTGGCACACACCTTTAATCCAGCACATGGGAGGCAGAGGCAGGTGGATCTCTGAGTCTGAGGCCAGCCTGGTCTACAGGCATCACGTGGCAGGGTTAGAGTCCCTTAAAAAAGAGAGAGCGAGACCGGGCACAGTAGCACACAGCATATGCATGTAAACCCAGCAGAGGCGAGGCAGCAGATCTCTGTGAGGTCAAAGCCAGCCTGGTCTACAAAGCGAGTCCGGCTCAGCCAGGGCTACACAGAGAAACCCTGTCTTGAAAAAAAAAAAAAAAAAAAAAGGAAGGGAGGGAGAAGCTATGGGTCAAGGTACAGCCAGGTTGTAGCAGAGACCTCAGCGTTTTGTAGGTATCAGGACCATGGGACAACTGCCAAGGACAGAACCACTATGGAATAGAACTGGCCTGAGCCTAGGACAGCTGGCAGAGCGGGTGAAACAGAAAATCATGCATGGGTCCCAGCGATGAACTTTTTACAACGTTGAACTTTAGTTTCGCTTTGATTTGTTTATAGTTGCCTTGGTTTTTTTCTTTTTGAAGTAATAAAGTATGTACCTTTTTATTTTACAGGACTCCGCACTTACTAGACTTTGGAAGTTTACAGAGATTTTGAACATTTTAGAAAAACTTTGAACTTTAAAAGAGACTTTGGATGTTTTAAGAGAAACTGAATTTTTTAAAAAAAGATTTATTTATTATGTCTACAATGTTCTGTCTGCATGTATACCTGTACGTGGGAAAAGGGTATCAGATCTCATTGTAGATGGTTGTGAGCCACCATGTGGTTGCTGGGAATTGAACTCAGGACCTCTAAGAAGAGCAATCAGTGCTCTTAACCTCTGAGCCATCTCTCCAGCCTGAAACTGAATTTTTTAAATGTTTGAATTTTTAACAACTGGGAAATTTAAGCATTGGAATGTTTTATATTGTTATACTAATATTAACATGCCATATTGGGGGCAACTGAGAAAGGAAAGGTTCTAGTTGAATATTGATGTATTTGTGTGTCAAATTTACAAGGGGTCAGTTGTACTGACTAGTCTGAGCTACAGTTATTTGAGAAAAGGGAAGCCCAATTGAGAAAATGCTCCACCAGATTGGGGAATTTTTTTTCCTGATTGATGATTGATGTGGGGGGACCCAGATCACTGTAGACGGTGCCACCCCTGAATTTTATAGGTGACAGATGAGGGCTGGTTAGATGGCTCAGAGGTTAAGGGCACAGTCTGCTCTTTCCAAGAACCTGGTTTGATTCCCAGCACCCACATGATGGCTAGCAACCATCAGTAACTCCAGTCCCAGGGAATTTTACACCCTCTTCTTGCATCTATGGTTTCTGTGGAACATAGACATATGTGTAGTGTAGGCAAAACACTCATGCACATGAAAATAAGTTCCAATATTAGGAAAAAACTAAGAAAACAAGCTGAGCCAGCCTTTTGATCCTGGCACGCAGGGGGCAGAAGCAGGTAGATCATTTTGAGTTTAGGCCGGCCTAGTCTGCAGAGCCAGTTCTAGGACAGCCAGGACTCTACAGAAGAGATCCTGTCAAAAAAGGAGGAGGAGGAGGAAGTAGAGGAGGAGGAAAAGAAAGGAAAAGAAGGGAAAGAATGCTTCTGTTCCTGCCTCCCTGAACTTCTGCCTGACTTCCCTCAGTGATGAACCATCTAATCTGTTAGGTGAAATAAACAGTTTCTTCCTCAGGTTGCTGGTCACAGTGCTCATCACAGCAACGGAAACCTTAAGACAATTTCACATTCACACAGCGGGTCCTGTGACAAGCTCTTTATGTGATTATTACCACTTCTTTCCTAAAGCTTTCTAGCCACATCTCACCAGATTATAATCCACATACACTCGCCAAAACATGCTTTGCAACCACTCACCCACTCCCTAGTGCCCCAGCCACAGCAGCATGCTTTATGGAACCCCAACAAGGAGGCAAAACCTGTTGATGAATGAAGACTTTGCATCCTCTGATGGCTGCATGCCAGAGTGAAAGAAAGATGGACACGGCTGGCAGCTTCCTGCTAGGAGGAATTGCTGTTGACTTTGGGCGAAGGCTGTGACTGGAGAATCACTCAGATCTTCTGTCCTTTACCTTCTGGTGCATGGAGAGGAAAGGGCCAGCTGTAGCATCAGAAGGGGTTGGCCTTGATGCAAACAGGAGTAGAGCTAGAAGGCCCAGCTTGCTGGCAACTAGCTGCTCACTGCCACGCTCAACTTCCTAGCCATTTGTTAAAAAGCGGGGCACCAAGAACGTATTTAGAGTTCCAGGAGGCCCAGCAGCCTGACTTACAGTTTCTCTGTCTTCCCCCCTTCTTCTAGCTGGCACTGGAGCCCAGTAAAAGCTGAAACTGTAGCCACCAGCTCTGTGGGTTGTATACTCCCACCCCGTCACAGACCCTAGACCTGGGCCTGAGGCCAGTGCGTGTGCCTGCCCGGAGGGGGTGTTGCCTTGCTGACAAAATCCCATTGGAATTCGTCAAGGTTGTGGTTTGGGGCTTAAGGTTGCCACAGAGAGTGTGATGAAGGAAAGGGAGCCAAAGGGACTACAGAGGGAGGAGACAGGAAACGTTAGAGCATTCTCACTGCAGCCCCATTGGAGGGCTCCTTCCTGGACAGAAGGCATCTCCATGCTGGATATTCCGTTATTCTTGGTCATATCCAAGCCCATTTTCACTTCTGTCTCCTCTCCTTTCTTCCTCTCCTCATTCACACCTTAGGTCAGCAGGTGTCTGACATCTCCTGACAAGCTGTTGCCATGGAGCTAAGAATATGGCTCAGCCGAGGACCTGAATTCAGTTCCCAGCACCCAGGCCAGGCAGCTCACAACACCCTAAAACTTCAGTCCCAGGGATTCAAGCCTCTCTTCTGGATATTCATACATGCACATATATATTAAAACTTAGATTTACTTGTGTGTATGAGTGTTTTGCCTACATGTGTGTCTGTATACCACATGCATACCTAGTGCCTAGAGTGTTGTATCCCTTGGAACTGAAGTTACAGACAGTTGTGAGCTGCCACGGGGAGGTGGGAATCAAACCCAGGTCCTCTGCAAGAGCAGCAGGTACTCACTCTTTTTTTTTTCTTTTTTGAGAAAGTTTCTCTGTGTAGCCCTGGCTGTCCTGAGCTCACTTTGTAGACCAGGCTGGTCTCAAACTCACAGAGATCTGCCTGCCTCTGCCTCCTTGAGTGCTGGAATTAAAGGTGTGCGCCACCACACCTGGCCTCCCAAAATAAACAAATTTAATGTCACCGAGGAGTACTGCCCTGATACAATGCTCCCCATCCTCTCCTGGTCACCCCAGCACCGTCTCAGCAAACTTCAGGGAAACCTGGGAGCAGATATATATGTTTATTGCCTGGAGAAGCACAGGGAGTTATTTCTGCACTCTCTGGCAGAATCTTTTTTTTTTTAAACAAATATTTGTTTTTATTTTCTGTATGTTTTGCCCACATGTCTGTGTGCAGAAGCCAAACAAGAGCACTGAATCCCCTGGGCTGGTGGTTATGAGGCATGTGGGTGCTGAGATTTGAACCTGGATCCTCTGGAAGAACAGCCAGTGCTCTTAACCACTGAGCCGTCTCTCCAGCTCCCACCACAGTGCATCTTAAAAATGTTTCTTTTCAAAAATATTGGCGTAGGAATTGGAGATGTTGTAGAAGAAATTCTATTCTTTCTAGTTATATCTAAAAAGATAAGGGAGTGACCAGCGGATGGCCCAGCAGGTAAGGGTGCTTGCCACCAAACCTGAAGACCTAAATTCAATCACTGGAACCCATGTGGTAAAAGGAGAAAACTGGCTTCCGCAAGGTGTCCTGCCATGATACAACTGCATCCACTCACATGCACACTCACACACAAATAAAGGTAGAGAAAATTGAAAGCTAAAGGAATTATTTTACTCAGATTAAATACAAAACAACAATGGAATAAAGAAGGACAAAATATATATGCAAATAATTCACTGGCAGACAATGCTAGTTTTGCTTGAAGTATCTAATTTTAGCTGAGCCCAGTAAGGCCCATCGGTAATCCCAGGACCCAGGAGAATGAGGGCAGAATGGAGTCTGAGGCCAACCTAGGATACATACTTCCTAACTAGCCTGGGGTACACAATGAGACCCTCAACAAAAAAATTTTTTTTTTGCATTTTGGGCACAGGAATCCCTTTCATTTTTTTCCCATCAGTCTTGCATGTGCTCTGGTTTGGACTTAGAGACAACAAAAACATTTGCTCTTTTTAAATCCACTTAATTGTTAGACACATTTAAGACATGAAACTCCCAGAGCAGATGTGACCTTATAGTATAGCAGAGGGGTCAACAAACAACAGCCAGAGGACCAGGTCTGGACCTGCATGCCATTTTTATGAACTGTATTGAACACAACTCTATCCGTCCATTTATGTGTGGTCTGTGTCTGCTTTTGTCCATCTCCTGCCCATAACTATTTTGGGTCTATAACAGCAGAATTGAGTAATTATGGGAGAGGTGAGTTGTTGACATAAAGACCACAATATAAATAACCTAGTATATTTACCATCTAGCCCTTTGCAGGGAAAAAAACCAACAAAACAAAATAAAACCTTTGTTCTAAGTAGCGATGAAGGCAATACCTGGAGCTAAGGGCTCAGGGTGAACAGGGTCTATGTACATTTGGATCTATAAGTCCTTCCACCCAGAAGTCCATCTTAGTTTTACAGACTAAAAATCTGACCTCAATAACTGAGCATCATTTCAAATCCTTTGTGGCAGTCGGCGGTATATGCACAAAAAGTCGCTGCCAAGTACGGGAGAGCAGGCTTCACCCAGGAAAAAACCCGGGCTGGACCCCATACCGACCTCTGCATCCACCAGTCCTCTAGGCCAGCAACTTAATTTATTTTAGTTTCAAACAGGAACCAAGGACATGTCTCAGTACAATAAATTATCCACCCCCCCCCCATAAGGAAAAAGAGCCTCCAAGAGTTACAGCAAAAAATTTCCTTTGGAGGGACCCTTTCAACAACTGAATGGAAGGAGGAAACCTCCCCAAGAGCCCGACAAGACCGCTGTCTGAGGACTTAGCTGTCCGACGTCCTGCATGCCCTCCTTCTCCAACCGGAAACCTCTTATTATTGTCACCCATGCTCCATAAGAGGAGGTTCCGGGCTGCAGCGGAGGAGTCTGAGAACCGCAGATGGGAAGAGGTGTTCTGCTATGTACAGGTCTTAAGGACTCCACACAATGCCTGCTGTTACCCTTCAAGGAAGAGGCGTGGCCAAATGGTGGACTCCCCATATAGGAGCAAGAATCTGCGAGAAGAGAGGGTAGCCATGCAGTGCATTTCATCTTGGTCAGCTCGGGTGTTTCAGAATAGAGTGGCCACTTCACACACACACACACACACACACACAAGGCCGTTCATCACAGATTTCACCTGACCCTACTCCCCCAAAGCTGTTTTCACGTAGACACTTTGAGCTTTCCAGGGGCCATGATTAACCCTGGACAGAAATCAGAGCAAAGGGCCGAGAAAGAGCGCCCCTAACACAGTGTTCTTCCTTAGTCCCAAGGTGAGGCTCAGCGTCACTTGCACACATTGACCCACTCGGTGACCTTGCACTCATCACACAGCACGTAGCAGCACCAGTGGAAGCGACAGTGGCAGCGCTCCGCCCGCGTCTGCCGGAGCACGTTGTGCCCACGGCCGCAGCACAGGCTGCCGCAGCCATCCAACATGCTGCTGGTCTTGTTGCAAGCCCGGCCCCTTGTGCCCGGGGAGCCCACGCTGGGGTCTCGCTCGCAGAAGTCGGGAGACTTCTCAAAGTAGACCAGCTCCCCCGAGAGACGACGGGGGCGTAGGCGGGGCTGGAAGGCTCCAGAATTGCGGTTGTGGGTGTCGATGAAGATGGCCCTGCCCAGCCGCTCCCTCAGCGCTGCCCCGATGGCCCGGAACTCTGGGGCTGCCCTCCAGCAAGTCTTGAACTGGCAGCTGCCTGAGGTGCCATGGCATTTGCACTTCCGCTTCAGGTTTTCTGTTACCACCTAGAATGTCAGAGTAGCGCGAAGGGAAGAAGGGATGGAGGTTACAAATGAATCTGAATCTAGCAGGGGTACACAGGGGAAGGAAGGGAAGGGTTGAGCGGACTGTCGAGAGAGTTAGCCACTAGCCCGGCTTCCTCATTAGATGAAGGTAGATCCACGTGATTCAGCCAAGGAGATAATTCCCACTTGTTTAACTCCCAGTCCAGCACTCTTTCCAGGAAAAAAAAATTGGGGGAAGGTAGGCCAGAATGCCCCTAAAGTCTGTGGGGAAGCCAGCTGTTGTAACAGTTTCTATGCAATGAGCCAAATACTAGGCACATATAAAATACAGTATATTCAGGGCTGGAGATGGCTTAGGAGTTAGGAGCACTGGCTGCTGTTCCAGAAGACCTGGGTTCAATTCCCAGTACCCACATGGTGACTCACAACTGTCTACAACTCCAGCTCCAGGGACTCCATGCCCTCTCCTGGCCTCTGAGGGCATCAGGCACACAAGTGGTGCACATGCAGGCAAAACATCCATACACATTAAATTAAGAAAAAAGATACTATATGCTAGCTCAGCCTTAACATATGGTAAGCACCAGCCGGCAGCTTCCTATAGCTTCTAAACATGTCTAGGGTGACTTGCCAGTGGCAAAGCTTGCTAGTAACAAGATCACTCATCCTACTACTCTTGAGGGGGGATGCGGCTCAGGAGGGCGGGAGGGAGAGAGAAGGACTGAGAAAAATTGGCCTTAGTGACAGCACCCAGCCAATTCACATACCTGCCGCCCCACCCTGTTGTTATGGATTCGCATCCGCGCCTGGATGTCCCGGGGAGCTTCCCTGGAATCCAAGAAGTCCCGAGAGAACTTCTCCCCGAAGTCCATGTCGTGGGTACAGCCACCCCACTCCCATGTGTCCTGGGGGCCAGGGCCGGAGCCTGAGCTGGGGACAGGGCTGGGCTGTGAGTGAGGAAAACTCTTGCCCCGAGACAGCGCCTGAAGCTGCAGGAGCTTGGCCCGGAGCCTGTCCTGCTCACCACTACCCTTCCAGCCGCAGCCACAGCTCACCAGCTTGCCCAGGCTGCAGGCTGTGGCGACAGCGTGCATGACCCCAGCAGCCAGCATGGAGAAGGAGAACGCGCTCTCACGGAAACCTGGGGAGGAAACAGGTGTAAGGGTCAAGGTGAGGTTGGTAGGCAGCTGAGGTGGAAGTGGGGGGGGGGGCAACCAGCAACCCTCCAACATCAATGGTTTGTTTCTTTGTTTTTTCCAGATAGGGTCTTGCTATGTAGCTCAAACTGGCATTGAACTCTCCGTTTTAAAAAAATTTATTTACCTTTGTATATGAATGTTCTGTCTTCCTGTACATGACAGAAGAGGGCATCAGATCCCATCATAAATGGTTCTGAGCCACCATATGGTTGCTGGGGATTGACTCAGGACCTCCAGAAAAGCAATCAGTGCTCTTAGCCACTGAGCCATCTCTCCAGCCCTGAACTCTTGAAAATCTTCCTGCCTCAGCCTCCCAAGTGCTAGGATTACAGGTGTGAGCTACCACCCAATCAGCAATGTTGTCAGAATTTTTTTTTTTTTGGACACAGAGTTTCTCTGTGTAGCCTTGGCTATCCTAGACTCACTTTGTAGACCAGGCTGGCCTCAAACTCACTGACATCCACCTGCCCCTGCCTCCAGAGTGCTGGGATTACAGGTGTGCCTCATTGTGCCTTGTCAGAACTTGCTAACTGAATCCTGACTCAGTCATTTACCAGCTGAGTGATTTGGGACATTGTCCCAAGACAGAATATCGCACCAGGCCTCAGTTCCCTCAGCTATAAAAAGAGACCCATGGGGTCAAGACTAAGCCAAACTTCTGTAAGCCTGTCATTTTGGGGTGTGAATGTAAGAGATGGCCTAGGACTGTGGTCCTCAACCTTGCTAATGCTGTGATCCTTAAAACAGCCCCTCATGCGGTGGCAACCCCCAACCATAAGATGATTTCTTTGTTACTTCATATCAGTAATTTTGCTATGACTTGTAATGGAATATCTGATATGCAGGATAGCTGATATTTGAGGTGGAAAACCACAGGTTGAGAGCCCTCTGGGATTGAGATAGTTCCAGAAGAGTCCTGAGGACTTTTGAAGCTGTGTTCCAGGACTTCTGAGTCTAAAAGCCTTAGAAATTCCCAACACTTGAGGGACCTTGGTGGGGAGTGAGGAAGAGGGGTACCTCTGGCTAAGGGGTTCTTTCCCAACCTTATTAAATGAGTCTTTTAAGCAGGCTGTCATGCGCCAACCCTAACCCTCTGAGCTGCCCGCCCCTTTCCCAGGTTTCAGTTTTATACTCCCTTATGTTTATCCTAACCTGCTATTACCTTATAAAATACTGGGCGGAGGAGAAAGGCAGGAGTCATTTCCCCCCAGGCCCTTTTAAAAGGTTGGCCTCTTTGTTATGTTTTGGGGGTCACCAAGGTAGACTAGGAGGAGGCTTGGGACGACAAATATCTTTCCCAGGCCAAGAGAGACATCCTCACCATCTGAGTGTCAAAGCCTGTCACAGCGGAGAAGGACAGGGTCCCTCACCTCACTTTAAGTAAGGCCACCATGGAGCGCTGAGCAGATGAAAGACAGTTGGAGGCCAGGCCCCTCTCACCAGGGAATCTAGGGCTCCAGGGCCAGCCTCCAGATCCCCCAACCATCCAAGGGTGAAGCTGTTTGCACACGTCTTGGGAATTCCCCTGCAGATGGCAGCTGCCTGTTAACTCCATAGTCCCCAAAGCATTACCCTGCCCCTGGACTTGAGCTCCCTCGGGTCTTCACTCCTCAGGGAGCAAACTCTAGCTGAGCACAGGGAGAGGCGATGGAGCCTCCCAGACCATTCCTTCTAGAGCAGGCCAGCAGTGACCTGTTTTGTGGCCCTCCAGCCGTTCCTCACCTGTTCAGGTGAGGGACACCTGGGCCCCACAGCACAGAGGAGGGGGCTGCTCCCCAGCTTCAAAGCCATCGGGGTCTTTGTTCCCAGCTTTGGCTCCTGGGAACCCCAGCAATTAGGGGAGCAGGTTTAACCCTTAAACGGTTGGGGGCGTCACCCCACCCCCGCTGAGACTCTGGGGACACCAGCCTGGGCTTGTCTGGGTGGAGAGGGAGGGGAGAGGAAAATAGGGGGTAGAGGGGTTGTTTGAAGCTTCTTGGGTTTGGGGTATCTCTTGCTCACAGGTGCATCCCAGCTTGAGCTGGTTGGAGGCAGAAAAGGGAGGCCCTAGGGTAGGGGGAGCAGGGACCCAGCTGCCTTGCCAGCAACGCAGGTGGAAGGCGGGCGGGCAGAGGCCCAGACGGGTGACCAGGCCCAGCTGAGCGCAGCTCCTGGGGAAATTCCCGGAGAGGCCCCTCCCCAAGCCGCGAGCCGGTCCCTTCCCGCCTCCGCGCGCCCCGGCCTGCCCCCCACCCCTGCGCGGCAGCACAGACAGCCCGTCCTGCTCACCGCGCTTGAGGATGGCGCTGTGGTGCGGCAGCCGGCCGCCGCCCTCCAGCGCCGAGCAGTTCCAGCGCTGGTCGCGTAGCTGGTGCTGACACTCGTGCACGGCGATGTGCAGCCCCTGGAGCGCGGACGCCGTCACGTCGGGGCTGCGCAGGCACAAGCCCAGTTGCCGCTTGCTCAGGCCGGACAGTGTCAAGCACACGGTATTGGCCGTCAGCGGCGGCTCCCCGGGAAGTTTTAGGCCCAGGATCTCATTGCTCAGAGCCCTGGGAACGAGGGACGAGGGGCAGTGGTCTAGCTGCACGCCCCCCAACTCAGCTCCCCGCCCCCGCCCAGCCCAGGCCGGCGCTCCCCCCCACCCCCAATAGCTTGAAAAATGCTCACCGACTGAACAAAGCCAAGAGCAGGAGACCCGCGAGGCCCAAGGGCGGAGGCCGAGACCCGGGCTCCTCCAGCATGTCGAAGCCCGGAGGCTCCGGTGGGCGAAGCAGTCAGCGCCTGCGGGACGGGGACTTGCGATGAGGAACGGACCGATGGCTCCCTGGGACCCTCAAGCCACCACTGTGGACCCTCCACAAACTAAACGATGACAGCCACCCCTTGACTTCCAGTGTCTGAGCTCTGGGACCCGTCAGAGAGGAAGGGGCCAAGCAGCTCAGGGCCCTCCGGAGCGCCCCGAGTCCAGCCCAGCCTCTCCAGGCTCGCGGGGTCCGGGGCACTCACATGCCTGCTGGAGACACTTGCTCTCAGACCCCCGGTTCCCTGCTCACCACCCGCTCCCTTTCGGAGGGCCCCACGACTGATGAACCCGCCCTTGCAGGGTTAGAGGGAGGGATCAGAAGGGGGTTCCCCGCCACCTGGAGGGAAGGGCCAGGCTCCCAGGCCCGCTCCGACCCCCGCGCCTAACAGGCGGAGGGGTCCGGGTGCCGCAAAGCCCGGGGAGACCGGACGCCCTCCGAATGCGGTGGCGCTGGCCGAGCCCACGCCCCCGCCCGCCACCGCCTCCTAACTTCGCGTTCCCTCTGCGGCGCGCCACCCGGCCGGTCCCCTCGGGTCCCACCCCACGCTCCACCCCTTTGCTGGAGCTTGCCCTCAAAACCTGGAGCACTCCTCTATCCTGTAGGTACCTCCAGCTGTACCCCTGGCTCTCTGGGGGTGTCTGAGCTCATGAGGGTGGCCGCTGTCTGTCCGTCTGTCTACTTCTGCCTGGCTAGTCTCTGCCCCCCCCCCACACACACCCTTGTTCTCTCCCTCCCCATCACCTCCAGCGGTTCAGGTGCAGGGTCACCACCCGGCGGCTGGGTCACTTGGACTCCACTCTTGGGCTTAAACTTTGGGAAGACTGTGCCGGGTCCGGGCCCCTCGGCGGAGCAGCATTCTTCCAGCGCCGGGCCCCTCTCTCTGCCGCTTCCCCGGCGTCGTCTCCGCGGCCGCCGGGAGGAAGCGAGGGGAGGAGGGAGGGAGCGAACGGAGCCGCGACGGAGCACCGGGGCCCTGGCTCAGCTCGACCTAACTCACGGGTGGTTCTGCAGCAGCTGACGGAGCCGCGGCCCCTCCCAGAGCCCGGGGCATCCCCACCCCCCTGCTCTGACCGGGGGAACATAGCCGCCCCCCCACCAAAGCGTGTATACACACACACACACACACACACACACACACACACACACACCCTCTCCCCCGACGCCCCGGCTCCGGATCAGCCCCACTCCAGGAGCAAGTGGTCGGCGCTCCCTCTCACCTGCCCCGGGGGCTTCGCGGCTGCAGGGAGAGCGCGGGGACCCTGGCTCAGGAACTCGGACCCGGTCCGAATGGCAGTGTCTGTCACCGTTTTTCTTTGCCTCATTTCGTCCTCCGGGAGTGCGTGACTGCAGAGCTCCTTTGACGACGGAACTGGACGACCTCCGGGTTTCTGAGTCTCTTCTGGAACCCACGAGCCTGTGCGCAGCAGGGCACTCAGCCTGCAAGTGAGAAGCCTCCGTGTGGCTTGGCTCCCGCCCACCTGGGAGCCATACGCCTGCCCCTTGGGAGGGGTCAGCTTTGGCCTTGGTCAGAAGCTCGGGTAGCCCCAGAGAGCTCCGTCAGCCCCCACGCTTCCCTTCCTTGGTAGACACCCTCTCCAGGGGTCGCCTATCCGGAATCCGGGATGAACGCCTGAGATGACCCAGAGTCATGCTCCGTGCTCGCTCCTTGGCCTCAAGGGAACTGAGGAAGGCCTCTGGATCCCAGATTGAGCTCAACCCCAGGACAGCTGGAGAGGAACCTGGCCTGCGCACAGGCGGAGGCACCGACGCCTTCCGAGCTCTGGCGGCAGTGAAGGGGTTAGGCGGCGCCGCACTCCCGCCTGACTCACCCTCCTAGCTCTAACCACTGCGGACTATTTTTGCCAGAGAGGGGCCTCAAGGCTTCCCAACCACCCCCAGCCCCTGCCAGACCGCAGCCCCAAGCACAGCACGGCTGGCCCTGGGCACCCAAAGCATGTTGATTCGGACGACCCCCCAGGAAACAGCACAGGGCTGGTACCCACAGCCATAACCGCCTCTTCATTGGTGGTGGCAGGCAGCAAGGCTGGGCAGTCAGCCCCTTTTGCAAGTCTCGCCTTGTGCGAAAGGGGCATCCCTAGCTAGGAGTCTAAACCGTCCAGAGGAAGTTAGGTGTCTGGGACTACTCGCTGAGGGCTGGATGAGGAGGTGGATCCCTCTGCTAGACAGCCTGGACCACAGTGTGGTACTCCTGATTTCCCCTCTGGAGTAAGCAGCCCAAGAGCTCCTGCTTAAGGGAAGAAGGCCAGACCATGTATGACTTCGGAGGTGGGCAAGCGCTATCTGTGCAGCTTCCACCCTTACTCCAGAACCCAGCATCCTCATCAGTGCCCCATCCTTTTTCCTGCCTGTCAGCCCGGGACTGGCTCAGGCCCCTGGAAGGGTATTTCACAGACCCCATTTCTCCACCATCTTCTCATGGACATTTGTTATCTTCACGTGGCTGTGGTCCCACTTACACGTTGGATTTTATTTTGTCTTGTTCCTCTTTGTTCCCTCTCTGATGCTGTCTTTGTCTGACTCCAGCATTCAGCCAGATGTCAAGAAGGGGCTAAAGTGGTGGCACAGACATTTACTCCCAGGACTGGGGAGGCAGAGGCAGGGGGATGTATGTGAGTTCAAGGTCAGCCTCGGGTCCTATCTCAAAAAAAAAAAAAAAAAAATATATATATATATATATATATATATATATATATATATAGAGAGAGAGAGAGAGAGAGAGAGAGAGAGAGAGAGAGAGAGAGAGAAGTGGTGATGATGACGATGACGACGACGATGATGATGATGATGATGATAATAATAGAAGGGGCTAAGGAAGATTAGCTGCCAGAGGTTCAACTTCTCAGTGGCCTTGGGGCTCCCCAAGTTGGATTGTCCCAAACCGAAGAACCCATACTGCTGCTCTCTCTCCTCTCTAAAGACTGGCTCTTCTCTCTTGCTCCTCACGCTTTGATAGGAGGCCACAGGCAGGCAGCGATGGCCTGAGCTGGCCGAGGGTGCCCTTCTGCCGACTGTCTGGCCTGACTGATGACCTGCAGGCAGCTAGAGGGCGGTGGGACAGGCGGGGCCTGGAGAGGCCTGTGGGTGCACACCCATTGCCTAATACCCCAAGCACGCAGCCAGCTCCAAGAAAGGGGAGGGGCAGGAACCAGAGAGACCTTGACAAGGGTTGAGACCAAGACAAGAGGGGGAAGAGAAGGGGCTGTGACCACGGGAGAGGAAATGGGAACAACCTGGTCCACGTTCCTTTTGACGAGAACTGGAGAAGGCTACTCTGCCCCTCATGAGGACAGAGGGTATGGCAAACACTGTGGGGAAACATGGAGGCCCTGCACAGTAGGGGAGTGTCAAATAAAGAGTGGGGCCTCTGGAGATGGGGAATCAGGCAACTGAGGCGGTGGCTAAGGCCAGGCTCCACTCGGGAATCTCCTCCTTCCCCCCTCCCCTGATGTTTGCCTTGGCTGGGGTCTTGGGTGACTCATCTGTTGCTAAGCCGCTGATAGGGGCGGCCAGCCCAGGGAACCCAAATTATAGGCCCGGGAGGGATGGATGCGCCCGCAGCGGTGAGCTCAGCTGCGGCTGCCTCCCTCCACCCCACTGGTCTTCCACTGTATCACCGAGGGCCACCACCCAGGGGCGCCAGAGATGCTGCAGACAAACTGCTGGGCTTCAGGGAAGCCCCCCATGTTCAACTCTTCTAGATCACCCTAGACAGAATTCTACCCCTTGTCTCCTAGAGGCTGATGGATGGGCTACACCTTCTCAGCCTGAGGCTTAGGTCGTGCTTCAAAGGCATGCCCAAAACCTCTGGTCCCTGGTCCCTTGCTCTCTTTCTAGATCCCAGAATCTAAGACCTCACCCATCACCTCATTCCTGTTTTGCTACAGGGTTCAATCCTTTGAAGGTAGCTGCAGCCAAAGGTGATAGAGAGCTCCAGGTCACATACACCTATAATTAGGAAACTGAGGCAGGAAGAGCAGTAACTCCATGTTAAGGGGCTGGAGAGATCAGCAGTGAAGAGCCCTTGTTGCTCTTGCAGAAGACTCAGGTTCAATCTCCAGCACCCCTCCCACATGGTGGCTCACAATGCTAGTTCCATGGGGTCCAACAGGCACGAGTGTGGCGTGCAAACACGCATGTGAGAAAAACATTCATACTGTAAAGAAATATCGGGACAGGCAGCGGCAAGTGGATCTCTGCAATAGGAGGCTACTAGGCTAGCCTGGCCTACTGGTGAATTTCAGGCCAACCGGTGCTACATAGTGAGACTGCCTCCAAGCTGAACAACCCCCCCCCCCCGAGATGTCAAGGAGGAACATTCCAGAAGACAGAAGGGTACACAGACCTTGAGAAAGGAACATGCTTGGTATGCTCAAAGGATCAGAAAGATCAACGTGGTTATGAGGAATGACTCACAAGGAGAAAACTGCCTGGCTGTGAAACTGAAGCGGTAGTAAGGAGCAGGCTCAGACTTTGTAGGTCACTGTAAAGATTTTGGCTTTTGAGTGAGGAATCACTGGAAAGAGTTGATCAGAGAAATTGATTTTTATTTATTTTCTTTTTTTAATTGAGTGCATCGGTATGTGTGTCCTTGGAAGCCAGAGGTGCTGGAGTTACAAGGCAGTTGTAAGCCGCCCGAAGTGGATGAGGGGACTTGAACTCAGGTCCTCTGCAAGAACAATATATGCCAGCCCCAACTTGATTTTCAGAAAGGATGGTCTTGACTGCAGTTGGAGAGCAGACTGTAGGGTGGAAGTAAGAGGTGAGCAGCAGAGGGTTGAAAAGGGGTCATACTCCATGTGCAGTTTACAGACTTAGGGTCAGGGTTTGCTGAGAGTCTAGGATGATGTGTAAAACTAATAAACCAGGGCTGATCCAATCTTTAAAATTAAAAGATATGTATACCCAAGTGCTGGTGGCTTCACCTTTAATCCCAGCATTCGGGGACAGGGGCAGGCAGATCTTTGAATTCGAGGCCAATCTGGTCTATAGATGAGTTCCAGGACAATCAGGGCTACACAGAGAAACCCTGTCTCATGTATATATATTCTATCTTTCTTTGTCTATATGTCTGTGCACCACATGTGTCCCTGGTGCCTGCAGAGGCCAGGCCTGATCCGCAGATTTTTTTGCTCTGAAGATGAAGGCAGAGCTGTCATTTACTGAGATGAACATGACTGAAGGAAGAATAAATTGAGCAAAGGGGTGTGGGGAGAATTTAGTGGCAGACATGAGAATTTTGAGGTACTTAAGTGTTAGGTACAGCTAGAATTTGTAGCCAAAGTTATAGTTAGGAAGCATGAGGGCTGGAGAGAGGGCTCAGTGGCTAAGAGCACTGGCTGCTCTTCCAGAGGACCCAGGTTCAATTCCCAGCACCCGCATGGTGCTTCCAACCATCTGTAGCTTCAGCCCCAGGGGATCTAATGACTTCTTCTGGACTCCATGGGCAGCAAGCACACATGTGACACACAAACATGCGTCCATATACATTATATAAATAAAATAGGATGCATGAAGACATATAGTTTGGCAGGTGAGTTTGAATAAACCAAGAAGGCTAGATTAAACTAAGTGTGCTTTAGCATCCTTGCTTTCTTGCTTGATTCCTCCTCCTCCTCTTCTTACTTCTTTTTATGCTGAGTCACATATAGCTCAGGCTACCTTAAATTCAATATGTCATTAAATATGACTTTAACTTCTACCAGTGCTTCTCAAATGGTAGGATTGCAGGTGTGTGACAGTATACCTGGATTTATCTTTTCTTTATTTTTATCACACCCATAGTCAAGCTTAGGACCTCATTCACATATGCTTGATAAATCTTCTGTGTGCCTGTGTGTGTGTTTGCATGTACACATACACACGTGTACACATGCAAAAGCCAAAGGCCAAGGGGGGATGTCTTCCTCTGTTTCTCTCTGTCTTGTATACTTTTTAATTTTTATTTTATTTATTATTAGTGTGAGGGGTGTTGAGTGTGCATCATGGTGTGCACATGGAGGTGAGAACAGGTTTGTGATGTCAGTTCTCTCTTCCGTCTTCCCCTTGAGCACTGACAGTCGTAGATGATACGGTTTCCCTCTCTTCCAGCCAGCATTCCACTCCCACAGAATTACAGCAATAGTCCACCTCAGGAAAGGTGCATGTGGCCCAGGCCTCAGTGCTGAGAACTTTCTCAGGGACAAAGTCGGGTTACCCATGTCTATTGTTCATTCCCTTGAGCCATCTATGTGGACACTATTTGAAGAAATTCCTGGCTTGTGGACCAGTGTAGGATGCTGGACCATTCCACTTTATAACTCAAGAATGATCCTTGGAGGAAGCAGGTATTCTAGGCTAAGAAAGGGCCTGGGAAGGACATTTTCCTTAAAAAAAAAAAATCTCTATCAAGCTTCATTTGGGTTAATGTACATCTTATTTTAAACACATTGACATCTAGTGAGATGGCTCAGGGAGTAAAGGAACTTGCCACCAAGTTTAATGACCCGAGTTCTGTCCCTGGCACATATATAATGGAAGAAGAGAAGCAATTATTGCAAGTTGTTCTCTGACTGTGCTCTCTCTCTCTCTCTCCCTCTTTCTGTGTGTGTGTGTGTCTCATGCACATACAATACATGTGATTAAGATTTTAAATTAAACACAAGTGTCTGAGGAGCAGTAACTGAATGCATCAGTCATTTCTTCCTTACAGTGATTGACACCTTAGTGGGAAAGCCTGATCTATCCTGGGAGTCAAGGTCTTTAGGGTCAGACCTGGGTAATTTAGTTGGGACGCATACTTACAACAGGCGGAAGAGATGGAAACTAGAGGTTCCCCTTCCTTTCCCCCAAAAAGGCAAGAACTAAAAATCATTTTCTTTATATGTTAATTCTGAAAAGGAACCCCAACTGGCTCTGCTGCATACTGGCAAGCCAGTGAGGCTCTGGTCATGTGAAAAGAACATGCATAGGCTTTGAGGTGTCAGATCTGGGTTCGTGCCTTTAATCTCCGCTGGAGAGATGGAAGCAGGGGGAGCAGAAGTTCAAAGCCAGCTAAGACTATATCTTGAATTTGAGGCCAGTCTAGGATACAAAAGACCTTATCTCCACAAATAAGCAAACAACAAAACAAAACAGAGGCTAGAAAGACTGCTCAGCATTTAAGAGCACTTGCAAAGGAGTGGGATTTGATTCCCAGCACACACATAGAGTTCACAACCACCTGTAACTCCAGTCCCAGGGAATCTGAAGCCCTCTTCTGGCCACTGCAGGTACTGCATGCACATGGTACATACGCATACATGCAGACAAAATACTCATACACGTAACAAAAATTAAGCTGGAGGTGGGTTGCACACCTTTAGTCCCAGAACTCAGGAGGCAGAGGCAGGGGGATCTCTGAGTCTGAGGCCAGCCTGGTCTACAGAGCAAGTTCCAGGAGAGCCAGGACTACACAGAGAAACTGTCTCAGAAAACCAACCAACCAAACAAACAAAAAAGACTCCCCTACTACCTCCCCCCCAAAATCAAAAGAGTTTGGGTTTTGAGATAGGACTTTAATAAGTACCCCATGCCAGCTGTGCTAGAACTCACTATGTAGATTGGGCTAGCCTCAGATTCACAGAGATGACCTGCCTGCCTTTAACTCCCAAGTGCTGGATTGAAGGCAGGCCAGGCCTCCCCAAGAGTGTTGAATCTTCCTGCCTCAGCCTTCCGAGTTCTGAGACTGGCAGGCATGTACCACCATGCAGAGTTGGTCTTGGATTTATTGTGGTTTTGTTAACTATTAATTTGTTGTTTCAGGTGGGATCTTGCTACATATCTCAGAGTTATCTCACATCTGTAGCAATGGGCAGTCTTTCTCTTTGGTTTTTTGAGACAGGGTTTCTCTGTGTAGCCCTGGCTGTCTCAGACTCACTTTGTAGACCAGGCTGGCCTTGAACTCACAGAGATCTACCTGCCTCTGCACTGTGAGTGCTGGGATTACAGGCGCGAGCCTCCAAGCTCAGCTGACCTCTCTCTCGTTTTTTGTTTTGTTTTGTTTTGTTGAAACAGGGTTTCTCTGTGTAGCCTTGGCTCTCCTGGACTTGCTATGTACATTATGCTGGCCTCAAACTCATAGTGATTCATCTGCCTCTCCCACCCAATGGCGGGGACTAAAGACCAACACACGTCCTGCATTTGTTTTTCGAGACTGCCTCCAGAATGTCGGGAGGTGAACTTCTGATCTTCCTGTCTCCTGAGTTACAGCCATGTGCCACCATTCCTGGTCTTTGCAGTACTGGGAATCCCAAACCAGGGCTTTGTGCATGCTAGGCAAACACTCTACGCTACTCCCTGGGGATATAGCTTCAGCATCAATTTATTAGCTGGGACCTGGAACCTGGAATTACTACAGGTCATCAATTGTTTCCTCTGTAAAATGGAAGGAGAGACATTAGGATGGGGGCTGCCTGGGTGGTCGTGATGGCCAGTGCCCCCTGTGTCCCACACAGGGAACAGCAGTCTGGCAATCCAAGGCTACCATGGTCCTGACGATAACTGGAGCCTCAGGAGGAGAAGACTGTACAAAGGAGGAGTTGCAGACACTGGGGTAAGAGGAGGGGGCAGAAGGGCTTGGGGGGTACCGCAGAAACTTGAAAAACTCCAATGAAAAGCAGGAAACAATGGAGACACAAATTTGTTTGTTTTGGTTGTATTGTATGTTCGGTTTTTGTTTTTCGACACAGGGTTTCTCTGTGTAGCCTTGGCTGTCCTAGACTCACTTTGTAGACCAGGCTGGCCTCAAACTCACAGAGCTCCACCTGTCTCTGCCTCCCTGAGTGCTGGGATTAGAGGTGTGCACCACTGTGCCTGACTTGTTGTTGTTGTTGTTTAAAAGTCTTTTTTTAAAGATTTATTTTATGCATGTGTGAGAGTTTTGCCTGTATGTATGTATGTGCAGCTTTGCATGCTTGGTGCCAGTGAGGTTCAGACAGCACCCGATTCCCTAGAACTGGAGTTACAGGTGGCTGTGAGCCACCTTGTGGGTGCTGAGAACAGAGCCAGGACCTCTGGAAGAGCAGCCAGTGCTCTTAACCACTGACCCATCTCTGTAGATGCCCATACTTGTTCATCTTGAGCTGGGCAGTATGGTGGTGCGGGCCTGTCATGCCAGCATTCAGGTGACCACCGTGAGTCCTACATACTAAAATTCTATGTTAGGTCGAACCAGCAGCAATAACCAAAACAAAACAAGCCTGCTGAATCGAGGTCCCTTCTCAGCAGCAACCATCCTTTGTTCCTAGTCCTCGGCAGTACCTACTACTCCCATCCTTTCTGAGCTTGTTACCAGAGAAACAGGTCTGGCTCATCGTCAAGACCCGCCTCCACTAACGACATGCACAGGTTGACACATACCATAGGCTAACACAAGGTACCCAGAGCGACAGAATGACACACGCCTGCACATGGTTAACGCCACACACACACACACTCATCCACCCACCTGCAGATACACTTCCAGACTCTCCATTCTTCAGTCAGGCTTCATAGCGTCCACCTCCTTCCTGATACACTGCTTTAAGCCGTGACTGTAGCAAAAATGACTTCATGAGTTCTCCGTCCTGAGCCAAATGACACAATTGTTTGGAAAAGGCTCAGAACGTCCTTCTTTACAAGTTTCTGGATACACCAGCACACAGCAGCGTGCACCCTCAGAATGCAAGTCCATTTTCACTGGACCTCACATCTTGACACACAGCGGCTCGCACTCTCCTAGACCACACTCACAAACTGCTGCGCGCCCGTGAGATCCTCTCCGCCACCAGCCCACCCCACACCCCACGCCCGGGAATCCCTAACCACAGCTCCACCCATGCTCCTGTCTCCTTCCCTTCCTTCTCTGTCCAGCCGTCGGGGTTCCTGGGTAAGGAAGCGTCTCCACGGAGTTGCTGGCCAGAACCACAGCTTTCATCCGGTCATTCAGGACAGGGAAGGGACCACAGCTTGTGTATGTGTGTGTGTGGGGGGGGGAGGGATTGACATTTACAGGACAGCCCCACCGCGCGTGGGGTGGCAATCCAGGCTGCAAACAGGTTGTCCCTAGCATATTGTCTCCGCGCCCCCTGGTGGATGCTGGTCCCCGACGGGCTCCGGACGCGCAGTAGAGTGAGGCCGGCGCGCGCGTGGGAGGCCATCCCAAGGGGAGGGGTCGGCGGCCAGTGCAGACCTGGAGGCGGGGGCCACCAGGCAGGAGGTGGGGGGGGGGGAGCCCCGACGGCTAGCCCCGTCAGCTCAGACCGGCTAGAGTCCCAGCTCCGCTAGCTACTCATTGTCTGTGGCCCCGACCAGTGCGCCTGGTGCCACAGTGCGGAGGGGCAGCCTCTCCTCATTGCAGCCAGCAGCCGCAGATATAAGAGGCGGTGCCTCCCGCACTGGCCGCCTCAGCCCGCCAGCCAGGACGGCAGAACCATGCTGCCTGCGGCCCGCCTCCAGAGTTCCTAGAGCCAGCCTGAGAACTCTCACCACTGCCCTCACCGCCGCGGCCAGTCCCACCGTCGCGCGCAGCAACCCAAAGCCGCCAGATCTGCAGCACGGAAGCGGCGGCGAGGCCAGGCAGGTCATGGGGCTCTGGGCGCTGCTGCCCGGCTGCGTTTCTGCTACGCTGCTACTGGCGCTGAGCGCTCTGCCCGCAGCCCTGGCTGCCAACAGCAGTGGCCGATGGTGGTAAGTGAGCCAGTGCGGGGTCGCCACTTGCCCTGGGGCCCAGAGCCAGGGGCCCGGCCCTACCCAGCTCCCACGCTGTGGGGATCACCAACCCACAGCCTCCCTCCTGCACTGTGACTTCACCACACTCAGGGCGCGTTCTAGTTCGCACCTAGAACTAACCGGTCTGCCCGAGTGGGGCGAATCACTCGCAGGCACAAGTCGAACCCGCACAGTGCAGCCCTCTGCCACTGAGCACCAGGTCCAGCCTCCCGGTAGCGGGTACTCAGGTGTTGCTCAGGCCTTGAACCAAAGAAGCAGACACCAGCGGTGAGAAAGGGGCGGGACTCGTGAGTATTTCAAGGTGGGCAAGGCTGCAGGCTGAGGTTTCCTCTCGGGCCGACTTGATGGAGGATAGAAGAGCCTAGACAGTCACGCGTGGACTCAAGCGCCTTTTCCGCCCGCTCAGCAGAGCTCACTTTCACCAGACTTAAGAGCTCGGGAACTATGGCCGGTGCTCTGCCGCTCTCTCTAGGCGCACAGGCGGGCCCGGGCGAGGACAGGGAGGGACAGCGGTGTGATCCAGGTGCAGGCAGGCCCCCTGTCTCAGACCGAGCCCTCCTGCCTCACCGCCAGGGGCATCGTGAACATAGCCTCCTCCACGAACCTGCTGACGGATTCCAAGAGTCTGCAGCTGGTGCTGGAGCCCAGCCTGCAGCTGCTGAGCCGGAAGCAGCGGCGACTGATCCGACAGAACCCGGGCATCCTGCACAGCGTGAGCGGGGGCCTGCAGAGCGCGGTGCGGGAGTGCAAGTGGCAGTTCCGAAACCGCCGCTGGAACTGCCCCACCGCCCCGGGGCCCCACCTCTTCGGCAAGATCGTCAACCGAGGTGGGTGCCCAGGAAAGCGCCGCTTCCGGGATTAGGGGAAGCGCAGGGTCAGCTCCGGGGCAGGGGCGGGCGAAGGCAGGGACGGCGGCTCAGACGCCGCGGGTTCGGCGAGGAGCCGGGCGGGCCGCTCGCTGCCCCGCGCTCCTGCAGGTCAGCCCCAGGCTCTCCCCAGCCCTGCAGTTTGAGCCCGATCGTTAACTCTTCGGAGCCACTGACCCACCGAGAGGGGATTCCGGACGGCGGGCGCCGGCCGCGGCTCTGCCCCAGCCTTCCTCGAAGGAGCCCGGGAAACTGCTCCCCGGGGGAGCGGCTGTGCTCCGCGCCAGCAAAGTCGGCGCCGCCGACACCGGCTTGGTCCAGCTGCCCCCTCGGAGCCGTCCCGCGTGCGCTCGCGGGTCTCAGCAGACCCGGCGAGGGGCGGTTCGCGGATCCCGCCCGCCCGCGCCGCCCTCTCCACCAGGGCTGGAGACAGCTGTCCAGCGCCTCGGCCCGTCGGCTCCCTGAGGGCGCTGGACTGTAGGGTACCAGGCCTTCAGAGAGGGCGCTGACCCGGCCCCCACGCATTCTCTCCGCGCGCGGGGTCGCGTCCCCCACAGGCTGCCGGGAAACCGCGTTCATCTTCGCCATCACCTCGGCCGGGGTCACGCACTCGGTGGCGCGCTCCTGCTCCGAAGGCTCCATCGAGTCCTGCACCTGCGACTACCGGCGGCGCGGCCCCGGGGGCCCCGACTGGCACTGGGGGGGCTGCAGTGACAACATCGACTTCGGCCGCCTCTTCGGCCGGGAGTTCGTGGACTCGGGGGAGAAGGGGCGGGACCTGCGCTTCCTCATGAACCTGCACAACAACGAGGCCGGGCGCGCGGTAGGCAGCGGCAGGGCGTGGGGGGCGCTGCCCAGGAGGACAGAGGCGCAGGGAAGGAGCCACCCGAGGGAGTGGGCGTCCAGGAGGGAAGACAGGGGGCGGTGCCGGCTGGGGGCGAAGGCCGCTGAGTTGGTGGCAGGACGGAAGGGGTTAACCGGCCGCCCCCGCCGCCCCCTCCTCGCGGGCGCGCGGAGCGGAGCCGAGCTCTCCAGAGTGAGCGTCTCTCGCCCCCTGGCGCGTCCCCTCCGGAACCTAGCGGCACCCGGACCGTGGCGGAGGGTGCCCCAGCGTCCACGTGACCAGGGGCGGGGGTGGGAGATGTGGGCGGCGGCGCGGGGGCCGTCGGCTTTGACGCCTCTCCGCCCCTCCTCCCCTTCTCCCCCAGACCGTGTTCTCTGAGATGCGCCAGGAGTGCAAGTGCCACGGGATGTCCGGCTCGTGCACGGTGCGCACGTGCTGGATGCGGCTGCCCACGCTGCGCGCCGTGGGCGACGTGCTGCGCGACCGCTTCGACGGCGCCTCCCGCGTCCTCTACGGCAACCGGGGCAGCAACCGCGCGTCGCGGGCGGAGCTGCTGCGCCTGGAGCCCGAGGACCCCGCGCACAAGCCGCCGTCGCCTCACGACCTGGTGTACTTCGAGAAATCGCCCAATTTCTGCACGTCCAGCGGGCGCCTGGGCACCGCCGGCACGGCCGGGCGCGCCTGCAACAGCTCGTCGCCCGCGCTGGACGGCTGCGAGCTGCTGTGCTGCGGCCGGGGCCACCGCACGCGCACGCAGCGCGTCACCGAGCGCTGCAACTGCACCTTCCACTGGTGCTGCCACGTCAGCTGCCGCAACTGCACGCACACGCGCGTGCTGCACGAGTGTCTGTGAGGCGCTGCGCCTCCGGGGTCGCCCTCTTCCAGTCCCCCACACTTCTCTGGCCCTCAAGACCCTGGCACCCTAACACGTCCAGCCACAACCCCGAGGGTCCCTGCGACCATCCTACCTGGGAACTCCCCAAACCACTGGCCTGAGGCGGTACTGAACCCCCCCTTTTTGCCATCCTTAGGGCCCTGCCCCAACCTACCTCCCTCCCCGCCTGTGGGAGACCCCTTGTTGCACTGCCTCCTATTGGGCCACGGGGTGAGAGGAGGATTTTTTCTAGGGGGTTTGTGCAGGGGGCGGAGTGTCAGCTCCTGAAGGTCCCTTCCCTATTGCGCCGGGCGACCTCTCTGCCCATCACCTTCCCCCTTTATCTTCCATGTTCTCAGTGTCCCCACCGGCCCCTTCCAGTCTCTGTCCAGCACACCTGGACACCAGGGCCTTGCTTTCCTCTCCCACCTATAGCTGAAGGAAGAGTTTCCGAGGTGAAAGGTCAGGGGCGGCTGTGATGATATGGGAAATGAGGTTGGGGAAGCCAGCAGAAAACCCTCCGTTCTAGTCCCTGCCATGGAGCCATTGAACAGCTGTGAACCACGCCTCCTGCCTCAGCCACCTCCCACCCCTTCCTGTCCTGCGTCCTCTTCAGTGTGTAAATAATTTGCACTGAAACGTGGATACAAAGCCACGCGTTTGGTTATGTAAATAAAACTATTTATTGTGCTGGGTTCCAGCCTGGGTTGCAGAGACCCCCTCGCTCCAACCCTGTTCCTCCTCTGCCCTGCTCTCCAGACCTTTTTTTCTCTTTACCCAGTTTCCCAAGGATGCCCTTGCCCACCAGATCAGCGTTTCCTTCCACTGTAGCTATTAGTGGCTCTTCGCCCCCAGCGATGTGTCTTCCTCTGAGGAATAAAATCTCTATTTTTATCGATGGCTCTGGTCCTTGAATCCAGAACACGGCGGTGGTTTACACTGCCCTCTTCCCTCCAGCGCACTCACTGCTCTTCATCGAACTAAAGAGACAGAATTGCTGAAGAACCCTTTTCCTGGCCCAGAAAGAAGGCCCTGAGATCCTGACCCTTAGATGACCCTAGAGGAGGCCACTAGGAATCCGGGACTTCCTGCAGGGCTCTTCCTCCTGTTCTAGGAGCACCTGGTTGTGTAGGCCTGAGGAGGGTTAGCCATATCAAGAGCCTACTTCTCCTACTCAAAGAGTTGGGGAAATAGCTACAATGAGATGGTAGCTGTGACCATGTCCTGAAAAGCCCAAGCAGCAAGGGTGCCATTGGCCCTGGGGTAGCCGGCCTCCTTTGCTGGTGTCTGGGCTTTGGGCAGTGGGAAGGCTCATCTTCCATGCTCTTCTACAAGGCTTGGAAATGCTTCAGTAGGCCCCCACTCTAGCCTTGGCCTTGGCATAAGGAAGATCCAGAAAACCATGGGCCCTAGACCTGGACCAGAAAGCTTAGAGATGCTAGCAGGAAAGAAGAAAGGGGCAGACCACCTAGCATCCAAACAGGGGTGAGGCTTAGAGTGGCATACCCAAAAAGAAACCCAAGAGTGATGGGTCCACAACCATCACCAAGCTAGCCACTCCCACAAAGAAGCAGAGTGAGGACTCCTTATTGACAGTGCCTGCAGGCTGCCTCTGGACAGACAGTCACGGGTCAGCAGGATAAGCCCTGCTCACACTACTGAACCTGACTCCAACCCTTTCTTCCTCCCTTCCTCATCCAACCATAGCCCTAGCCCCGACTCAGGGAACACTAACCCTCCCTAAACTCTAAGGCCTGTCCATCATAGCCCCTTTCCTCAAAGCGGCAATGGAAGGTACAGAGCACCCCACCTTTGCAAGAGCCTTAATGGTATGTGTGCTTGGTTAACTTCAGAGTTTCTTCGTCTTCCCAGAGTCCTCTGCTGTCTTTGCAGGCTATCACCTCTCTCTGGAGGGTGTGAACTCTGACTCCTGTGGTCTCCAGGCTCTGTGAGTGGGTAGGGAAGTGGATTTAAGGCCTTCCCGACCTTGCAGTGACATTCTTTTCCCTTTCTCTCCACTGGCGAAGCCAGCAGCTTCTCAGTTCTGATGAGTGGATCCAACTTTGGACAGCGGTGGCGTCTAAAAGGCCCTGGGTCTGCAGATCACTCAGCTGAGAACAGTCAACCCTGACTTAAGGAGAATGATTACCTCTCAGGCTTTCCCAAAGTTAGAAGTTATTGGGCTGTCCCAGGGCAAGTGTGTGCAGTGTGCATTCATGCATGTGTGTGTGTGAGAGAGAGAGACTGTGTGTGTGTGTAAACTTGGGCCACTGCTGCGCAATGTCCAGTGTTAGGGAGAAGCAACAGGATGGGGGACCCACGCCACCTCCAAACACTCTCACCTTGATCCTCCCTCCAGGAATTGAAGCTCATGGACCTGGAGACTAGGATGCTGAGCTGACTTGCAGGGGTGTCCCTTTTGCCCCTCACTAGGTAGTCAACACATCGCTTGCTTTCTCAGTCTCGTTTGCCTCGACCTTTGAGAATAGTCAAGGCTGTCCTTTAAGGAGGCAATGAGGTTCAAAGGAGAGAGTGTTTGTGATGGCTTGGGTCACCTGGACGCTTACTGGTACCTTTGCCATATGTGGAGTGCTGGCAGTGCAGTGAGATGCGAGCCAGAGGCCCAGCTATGGCATCAGCCAGGCCAACAAACACCGCCAGCATAACAGGTGCACACTGGGAAAGGCCCTCTATGTGCACAGCAAAGCCATCAGCATGGTCAATGCCCTTCTCTTCCAGGGGCTGAAACGTGAAAGAAGGATGCCATAGGAAAAGATAGAATAAGGCTAGGCCTTAACAGAGCATGCACAAATGAAATGAAAAAACTTCAAGCAAAAGGGCTGGAAGAGTGACTTGGTGGCAGAGCATGTGGAAGGAACTGGATTTGACCCCCAGCACTTGGTGAAGGCGGGCAAAGGTGCTATGGGATCGACAGGCATCACCTAGCAGCTGAGGACTTTCCTATCACGATTCCTGGTGTTACCTGTGATGTTCTCACTCTGAACTGGAGTCCGTAGATCAGTAGATTGGGGGGGGGGGGGGTGTTACCTAGAAAGAGTCTCTGGGCTCAAAACACTGATAAGATGACATAAGATGACGTCATCGGAAATGTACCGAGGCATGCTCCTGAAGCTTCCGCTCATGCCCCATCTTTAGGTGCCACACAAATCCTCACCAGGGGGACCTGGGGCTGGCAGGGACCCTGGATGCAGAGCTGACCTCAGTAAGTGCCACAGGGACTAGTCCTGAAATATCCCAGGGCTGATGGAAAAGATGAGGGGACTGAAGGGGCAGGCTGCACAGGCCCGGGGGTCAGCAGGCCCGCTCCACGGCACCCTGCCACTCGCCCCTTGGAAAAACCCTGTCAGTGGATCTGCAAATACTCTAGGGTCCAGCCCCCTTCCCTATGGCCTCAGGCCGGCTCAGTCCTCCGCTCCAGGCCAGAGGGAGAAAAATAACAAAATGAGGAGAAAATAAGCTGTTTGGCTGTGGTGTGAGCAGGAATATCCACGCGGAGCTGCCCACCACCCAACCTTACTCACTCTTTCCACACCCAGCCAGGGCCCAGCATGAGACAGACCACCCCCTTGCCCCCTCCCCCGTCTGGGCTAAAAGCAGACACACTGGGTTGGTGAGAGAGCAGCGGGTTATAAATATGCCCAGGGAACTGCCGCCAACTCGTTCCCCTGTCATCCCCTGGGAGGGGGTGGGGTAGGGTTGGCACCTAGGGAGGAGCCAGGGCTGCCCTGGTCCCTGAGGCCCGGGAGGAAGCGGGGCTTCCAACCAGCCGCTGCGATGGTTACTTATTTCTACCTTTGCCAGGTGGATGGACCACTGGTGCCCCGACACTTGTTTCTCTCACACATGGGATTCCCCTCCCTCCCCGGTATACTATGCCATAAGTCCAGCATGAGAGGGGCCCCAAAGCCAGGCTCTCCGTGTGAGTGTGCAGCCCCGGGCCTTGTCTGTCCTTCTTAAGAAAATAGTTCGTTCATGCACTGGCTCCCTGAGCAGGCGCACTGAGATGTGCACTCGTATGCGGGGTCACTGGCCTGTGCACACCCCATTTCGTGTGCTCCGGTCAGCGCCATCCTAGACTGCGCCCCTAAATACGTTGCCCCCTTTACTTTTCCTGGGAGATGAGCTCTTTCTCAACCCCTCTCTTCCCAGTCATCCTCTCCCTGGAAGAGAGAGCCATTCTGTAGGATGCTGAGGCATGCTCAGCCACTTGGTAAGTAGCTGCCCATCTAGGCAAGAGGGGCAGCCCTCCCTTCTCCCTCTCAGCTATTAATCCTCGGAAGTGAAGGGGCCGTCCCTGGCGGCCCTTCAGCCCCGTTGTGGCCCCTCGCCCTCCTCGGCTGGCGTCTAATTAACTCCTCCTGCCCCCGGTTTTGTGCACCCCCCTTACTCCACCTTGTCGGCCCCGCCCCTCCGCTCGGTCTGCTCCCCCCACCCTACCCCCGACGGACATTCCAGCCAGGCCGGGCCAGTGTGCCAGGGCAACGAGGGCCAGACCGAGGCCTAATCCCCCCTCCGCCTGGCCGGGCTCAGTGAGCCCCACTCACCTCCCGGCTCTCCGGGGGCTGCTCGGCTCTGCGATGGCGGAGACTCACAATCAGGACAAAGGCGCAGCCCCCAGGGGGCTAACTCAGCCTTCACGCCCAGGTTGTGCGGCATTTGGGGAGTTTAATGAATTGTCCATCACGCCTTTCAGGGCCCGCCCGTCAGCCTGGATTAATCTTCGGAGCCCTGGTGCGGCAGGAGACACTAAGCCTGTATTTATTACTCTCCCATTGTCGCTAATTGAGGTAATTATCTGTGACTCTGGCCCGGCCAACAATGCCGCATTCACTCCCGGGACCTCGATGGGCCTGGCTCCCACTCTCGGCACCGACCCTCCCTTCCTCTCCAAAACGCGCCAAGGGCTGAAATGGGCCCTGGAGCATGTTGGGAAAGTGGACCACGGTCCACAATGTTCCACCTTCAAGCAGTGTCTCCTAAAGGCCCCACCATTGTGGAGTGTGTTGAGGAGAAACCTGGTTCTCCTAAAGTAGGTGAGGAAAGAAGGCAGATAGGTTTGTCCGGCAAAGCCGTCAAGCCGCAGCCAGGCGCCACTCACCTCTGGGTAAGGGTACCAAGGTCTCACGGGCCTTCCATGTGTCTGTAGCCTGCACTCTGCAGTGTTAGGGAGCAGGCTCTTCCCAACCAGGCGTACCTAAAAGGCAAGCCGCCAGAGCTGACAGAGTGGCCATGGCTGTGTTGGAGAAGGTCAGAAAGAGCAGGAAAGGGCGCAGAAGGGCAGGGTGAAGAGCCAACCCCAGAAGAAGCAATCCGGAGTCAGACATTTCCCTGGGGCCTACAGCAGCAAGACCGTTCATTAGTGCCATGCAACACCGTGAGAAAAACCTCCTTTAGATATGTGAGTAGTCTCAAAGAATATGGCTTTCTGGGTCAAGGGGATTGTTCCTAGGGGAGCAGGTGTGTGTGTGCGTACGTGCTCGCGCACTCATGTGTGTGTGCTCAAGAGATAATGAAGGGTAGATTTAATTGAGACTAGATTGTGAAATCCTTGAGGGCAAAACCTATGTCTTGGTCACTGTTATTTTCACAAGATCCTGCTATTGTACCTAGGATGACAGGATGCATAGGCTTGTACTTGCATAGAAGTTGGGGTCCGTCGGATCTTCTCTTGCACACCTGTCCTCAGGCTCTTCTTTCACCTAGTGCTCGGAAGAAAGAGTTGTCTAGATCATTCTGGACAGTCCTGTATGGGCCGCTCTCGGCGCTAAAGTTGGAGCAGCGCCCCCTCGTGGTCGGTGTCGGGAGAGCTCCTGGAGACGCTGGCTAGGAAAGTGAAGCCAGCAGGGGCAGGCCTGGCTGGGCAGCAGCCTTGCTCTTCATGCTGCATCTTCCGGGCAGGGCTGCGTTTACCCCCCCCCCTATTTTTTAAACCATCCTTCCACTCTTTGAAGTAACGTCTCATGCATCCCAGGCTGGCCTCAAGTTCTCCATGGGCCCAGGATAATGGTGAATACCTGATCCCTTTGCCTCCTGAGTGCTAGGATTTGTGGGGTTACCACGTCCAGTGTGTGCAGTTCAGGGGACCAAAGGCAGGGCTTTGTGAACGCTAACTGAGTACTCTACTGCCCGAGGCACATCCTCAGGCCCTAGACCCCATGCTCCTCTTCCCTACACTATCCTTCTTGGAGGAAAATGTTTGATACTGAAATACCGTAAGAGGTTCCCAGCTCAAAACTATCTGTCATCTCTCTTTCAGTTCCTCTCACAAAAGCTCCTGTGTTTCTTTAGTCAGAGGCAGAGCCTCATCGCTTTTCCCATGTTTGCCTTGAGTTCTTGACCTCAAGGGATCCCCACCCTCGGCCTCCCAAGTAACTGCCCACAGGCACAGGTTACTGCCTAATGGAGGTCAAGTGCCTTATTCTTGCCTTCAATACCCTCTTCACCATCTACTCCTCTTTCTTCCAGGGCATTGTTCCCCTGGAAGCCACGTGTCTTCCCACATTGTCGACACACCTCTCCCCTCATCTTCTTGGTAAGAACGGCCTCAAGCCCCCTGTGAGCACCCCCCCCCTACACACACACACCGTGGAGGCTCTTCAGCTTTCTCTTGGCAGACTGACCTTGCGAGGCTTTCCTTCCTGACACCCAATGACCATCTGTGCATGCGCTGGGCTAGGGTTCCACCACCTGGGGACACATGCTAGGTGCCCTCCTTGTCTTGCCACCCTTTCCAACACAGAGATGGGGACATCATATCCCCTCATTAAATGATGAACAGGTGGGTGATGAAGAAATCGATGCATGGCTATGCGGATATGGAGGGCATGCAGATTCATGCACAGGTCGGCAAGTGGATAGACAGGATGCTTGGATAAATGGATGGATGGAGCATCCACCCACGAAATGGCTCACACACGCTAGCTACTCTAAGGAGATCCAAAGAAGGGAGCCTGCCCCATGCCCCATACCCCATGCCGTGCCATGGAGAGGCAGGGACAGCACCTGTCTTAAAATTCCCTTACTAATATGTGCCCCCCAGAAGCATTCATGGATATATTTTCATTTCCTGTAAGCCAAGTCAAGGACTCAATCCTCTGTTATCCTGGTCTGTCCTCTTCCTCCTCTTCTTCCTCCTCCTCCTCCTTTAATATGGAGGACAGCTCCCTCTGTCCTCCTCTCTCACAAACACATCCACACCACTGAGCTCTGTGATGTCACAGTTGTAGCCTGTACCTCTGGCCTCAGGACCAGTCAGAGCTCCCAAGTCTGAAGAGGACAGGGTTCCTCGCTCCCCTAATGCCTTGTAGAGCATGACAGAACTTTGGGGCAGAAAATGCTTCCAGGAAGAACTTGGCTGTTGGGAGAGTCATGGGTTCCCCTAAGACCTCTGTTGCCTCCAACTGAGCAGCCCTACCTGCTGCTTTTCTCCTGATCAAGGGGGTGGTTCCAGGGGAGGTAGTGGTGGCCTCCTCAGGAGGGTGGGTGGCTGGCAGACACAGCTAGAATTAGCAGCCATTTTCACAGCAGGGAGTCTCTAACCTGCCACCCACGGGGCCCCCGTGGGGCTAAGATACTACTCACCAGGGCCTGGCCCTGAAACCCGCCCTCATCCCTTCTCTCTCTCTGTCTCTCTGTCTCTCTGTATCTGTCTCTGTTTCTCTCTTCTGTCTCTGTGTCTCTGTGTCTCTCTCCTTCTCTCCCAGAACTTTGGCAGCGGCTTCTGACTTTATTCTTGGCAAGCTCTGGAAGAAGGCACGTGTTGCCCTGACACCCTAAATATCCAAGTGTCCCTTACTCAGTGGGTGGTTGTTATCTAACCTAGGATTTGTCTTTTTCAGTGCTGGGAGCGTTCTGGTTCCAGCCAAGCATAGCATCACAGGCTACCCTCCAGCCCCAGCCCCAAGAGACTGCACTTACACCTCTTCTCTCTTGGAGACAGAATCTGGCTGGGCTGGGCTAGGCTGGGCTGGAATTCGCTATGTAAACCAGGCTGGGCTCAAACTTGTAACCATCCTCCTGCCTCTGCCTCCAGTTTACAAGAAAGAGCCACCATGCCTGGCTTCCTTCTTTCTCTTTTTAAAATATGTTTACTTTTGCCTGGATGGCCTGGAACTCACTGTCTACACCAGGCTGGCCTTGAACATCCAGCGATCCACCTGTCTCTGCTGGGGTGAGAGGCGAGTCGACCAGTGAGCTCCTTTCACTAATTTTCATCTGAATGTCACCTCCTCCATGGACTCTCCCTGGATCTCCTAAAATTAGGATCTCCCTTTAATTGATTCTTTCCAGAACTTAAGGCAAGTGCGTTTTCATCTTTATCTCACTGTCTGGCAGTCCTTGCCATTTCTACCCTTGAGCCCAGCCTAGAGTCTTGTTCCTAGGAAGCGCTCGGTAAATGCTAGGTTGCGCTTGGCAGCAGTGCAGTGGACGGTGGTAAGACCTTTGGTACCTTTGATCTTTGCCCAAGATGACCTGGCTTCCTTGGCCTCCTCCACCAAGAGCAACAGGAAATGTGTAGGTTACAGACAAGATCGCAGGTGAATATTCCTGGTGAGCTCCGACCAGTGAACGCCCCTAGAACTGGGAAACCCGTAGGAGACCCTCCCCCACTGAACCCAGGACGGCTGCGGCTGTGGTCTGGGAGCCCTCGCCCTCTGCGTCCTGCCTTTCCGAGCTAGCTGGAGACTAAAAGCCCAAGTGCTTGGAGAGCGGTCTGAAGAGTTTCGGGAGGGAGTAAGGGCTGGGGGGGGGGGGTCGGTGGGAGCAGGGACAGAGGGGCCCAGGGGACCGGTTGGACCTGGCGACTGAGCCTGGGCGAAACCCCTGCTCCTGCCCAGCCGGTAGCTAAATTTACCTAGGCTGACTCAGCCTTTGCCCGGAATAGGGGGCGAGGGGGAGTGCACTAGGTAGAGGGAAGAGCCGGCAGGGGCGGGGCAGGGGGCAAGGGAGGGAGAGTCCCAGCCAGAGAGCCGGGGTGGGCCAGAAGTTTCCACCAGAGAGGATCCTCCTCCCCCTCAAATGAGGAGCGGGAAGAAGTCAAGTCCCAAGGGAGGGGCACGGTGGGTCTGGGTCATACAAAGAGAGACTCCAGAACTGCATAAAGGGAGGGAGATTTATTGGGCGCCTACTATGTGCCAGGCACTGTGCAAGGCGCCTTATATACATTATCTCATTAAATCCTCACAACAACCCTGCGAGGTAGGTGTTTATAAACCCCCATTTGACAGATGAGGAAACTGAGGCTCAGGGAGGTGAAGTGATTCGGCCAAGGTCACATGGCTAGTAAATGGCAGACACAGAGGAAGTGCCCAGGGTTGGAAAGAGAAGAAGAAAAAGACTTAAATGTCAGTCTCAAACCGGTTGGTGTGGGTCAATACAAAGAAGGGCTCGGCGCGCCCCAGAGGTCTGGGAGACCGGAGGCCTGCTCCCGGCCCCGCGCGCGGTTTGGAGGTGTCAAGGCAGGAAACCGGCGCCCGGTAACTAGGGATCCAGATAACTGGCAGTGCTGGTGTAGGGGCACTCGAGCACCAGCAACCGGGGAATCCGCGGCCTGCGCGCGCCCCGTAGTGGCCACAGCGAGTATCCCACCCCACACGATCTGCTGAAGCTCAGCCTTCCTGCTCGCCTGGCTGTTTCCTAGGAGAGATGCAGGTTGTCGGGGTCCTATCCGGTGGGCGATGCCATCTGCGTGGGAAATCCCGGCAACACTTCAGAGCATCACCAAGGGCACGGAGATGGCGGGAAAAGGGGAAGGCCTAAAAATGTCCCAAGCTGATTCATTGGCTGTCTTCCCCTCCAGCTTGGACAGCGAGCTGCTCTACCTTAGGGGGCACTCACCTACGCTTGGGAGGTTGGAATAAAAGCCCTTTGCCCATTTAAATTTGAACACTTTGACTGCCGTCTGAACTGAGGAAGAGCAAAGTTGATAAGAACCCTCAAGTTCTATCCACTGATTCGCAAAATCTTAGGGGCAGAAGAATGGGCGGCAGAAACCGCTGGTTTTACATTGACAGGAGTCCGGATGCCCGGACGTAAAAACAGTTACTCTTCAGGTCCACCAGCAAGTCGGTGGCAGAGTTGGAATGGAAACTGGAGTTGTAACTTCAAAGAGAGGCCTCTTCCCAGTTTGCTGGTGGTGGTGGTGGTGTGTGTGTGTGTGTGTGTGTACACGTATTCTCTCCTGTCAAAGGACCCTGCCCTGACCGTCGCTTTCTGCCACCATCCTCGCCCTGTCTCTGCTCAGTTCTGCGTGAAATGTAGCAGGTTTTGAATCCCACCCTCACTCTCCCTGACACTAACCCTTGGATTGGCGAGTGCTGCCTTCCCTCTCTTTCCTTTCCTTTTCTCTGTTTCAAGCGTGGGAACAGGTATAGGTGGGGAAAGAAGAAAAGGGAAGCAAACGAAGCCTGCAGAGAGTAAAGGAGAGCAGCGGGCCCGAGGATGGCCGAGCCACACGAGGAATAGGGCATCGCTCGCTGTCTCTCTTTCCCCGGGGAGTTTTCCTGGCGCCCTCTCTCCTAAGAGGCCTTCCTCGGTTTGGTTGATACATCTAGGATCTCCCGGATGCTGTTGCTTAGCTCAGGCGTCTTCCCGCCTTCCCCGGGCCGGGTGTTCCCATCCGCAGGCAGGGTCCTCTCGCTCCGCCAGGAGGCGCCTGGGGCGTCTGTGTCGCTTCCATCGGAGGAACCACTATGGACGCTGAGCTCCTCAGCCTCGTCTGAGTCCGAATCTGGGGCGGTGTGGCGGCGGATGCGGGACACGGCCTCCCGCAGCGCCCCGGCGTAGGGCCCCGGAGTCCGCGCCCATCCCCCGGCCGCGCGCCGCGGGCCCCCGGCCGCCCCCGAGCCCTTCCCGCCGCCCGCGCAGCCCGGAGCCGCCGGGCCTGAGGTCTGGCGCTTCGGGCTGCCTGGCTGCGTGGGGGCGTCCGGCAGGTTCTCCTCGCCCACAGGGAGCCCCAAGGCGCGCGAGGCGCGGTCCTCCGGCGAAGAAGGCCCCTGCTCTCCGCCCGCAGCCTCGCCCTCGTGACCCCCGCCTGGCTGGTTTAAGACGCGACCGCTCAGCAGTCGCTTTTGGCAAGCTGGAGGGCTGGCAGCGGCCCCCTCCTCCTCGCGGCAGGGCTTGGGTTGCCCGGGGCTGTCGCTCACAACGCATGGCTTCCCGGAGGGCAATGCATGCACCTGCTGGGGCCGAGGGGTCGGAACGTACTGCGACTTTATCACCACGCACGTGGCGTCAATGACGAAGATGCCTTCCCTGCGAGCAAGGCCCCGGGAGCTGCGGGGCAGGGTGTGGGCACGGCGGGTGGCCTTCCACGCTTCCAGGCTCTCGTGTTCTGCCCCCTCTCTTGGACCCAGGACCTCTCTCCACCCAGTGCCCCCAGGAGCCCACGGCCTGGGGAGAGTCTGGCTATGCCTAACTGGAGGCTTTTTAGGAGAGGAAAGCCAACCCTTGGGAAGCCAGATCGGTTCAGCTCCCTCTTTCCCTTGCCTTGAGCCCCTGCGGTGCTGCCTGGCCCTGGGAGCCGGACGTGGGGGGCTGCTGGACCCAGAGGGAGCTGCCTCAGCGCCTGGACTGCCAGTAGCTTCAGCCTGGGGCTGGCAGTGGCCACCGCCGATCAGGCCAGCAACAGCTAGGCCCGAGCCTCTCTCCGCGGCCCCTTTGCAAGACTCTGGCCTGGCTCTGCCCGCAGCGCAGCCTGGAGCGCCTCCCAAGAGTCCCCGTCCCTGCCTGAGACCCCAGGCCCCCAGAACATCCCGGTAGATCCGTGGATCCAGCCTCTTCTTGGCGCGCCCTCCCTCTGTCCTGGCCGTGACTGGAGCCGGAGCTGCCGAGGCGGGCGCTCGGGAGAGCTCCGGGCCTCGCTTCGTCCCCAGGGTCCTGTGGGGGCCTTCGTACGAAGGTGGAGCCACGTAGGGCGGCGGCCGGTCCCAGCGGCGCCTCGGGGCTGTGCCCGCGGCGCCCCTCAGCAGCAGGTGAGCCTCATAGCTGGGGGGCCCCGGCCTCCGGCCTCCCCACGGCCCCGCCCACGCCACCCCCGGATCACCCTGCGGGAAGGCGGACGGGCGAGGCGCTCGGCCCACCTGCCCGAAGCGCTCCGGTCTGGAGAAAGGCGGGAGCCCCGGGGGCTGGGCCGCCCGAAGGGCGTGCCGGGGCTCCGGGCGGGGCTGCCCTAGGGGACTCCGTCGGGCCCCGCCAGCCTTGCGCCTCTTTCTCTCGGTCTCCTTGGCCTCCCGCTCCTGCGACGCCGCCTTCCTTTTCTCCTGTTCCCGGGTTCGGACCTCGGCGAGGGGCCCCGCCCGCCAGTTGGTCGCCTCCTGCAGCACCCTGGAAGCCCAGGGTCGGCGGGGTGGCGGCTCAGGGGATCCCGGGCGCAGCCTACACCTGGGACAATGAGCAGGAACCCAGGTGAGCAGTTTGTGGGGAAAGAGAGCCGAGGTCCGGGGAGCTGGGAGCCCCGGAGGCCACTTGGGGCAGCCGTGTGGGAGGGTACGCGTGAGCGTGTGTGCCAGCGCACGTGCGTACACGCTGGGGCTGAAGTCGAACCGAGACTCCTCGCCCTCTCTCCACGCACACTTCAACAGCGACTGCCCCATCTCACCTCCTGCCCTTGCTCCTGTCCCCCCTAAACAGCGCCGAAGGAGTCAGGCCCCACTCCTCCACGAGCAGGGGAGGGAGGCGCGGGAAAGACACGGGGTCAGCAGCGGACCCCGCTCCCCTCCCCACCGCTCGCTGCCCCTCACCCCTCCTTCACTCACGTGCGGCTCTGGGGCCCGCGGGCCCAGTGGCTGGCCTGGATGTCCATGGACTGTCGAGAAGGGGCGCGACCACTATAATGACAGGAAATCGTCTTCACTTCAATCACCAACAGCTTGGACTTCTGCACCCAGAGGCAGCTGCCCGGCTCCTCATCCTGGAGCTCCCGGGGGCTGTCGGGCCCCTCGGAGAATAACGGGCCATCCAGCATCCTGCCCCACCCCACCCCGGCCCCCCACCCTCCCACCCGCCCCGTGAGCCCCCTCCCAACCCAGGGAGCCGGCGCCCACTGCAGAGCGGCAGGCCCAGGGACTGGCAACTATATATACCCGGGCACACGTGTGTGCCTGCCTGTCTGTGTGTGTGTGTGCTCGCGCGCGAGCGCGCGCGCATGTGACACGCCGCCGTGGACGGCTCTGCGTTGCTACCTCCCCCGTGTGCACGGCCGCCCCCTGGGGCCTGGGATTGGACGCCCCTTCCCACTGCTCAGGTCCCCCAAGCCTAACGGGACCCGCGAGTGGGTGGGGAGAGACTTCTGATTCTTGCCAGGCTTGCGTGCCCTCTTCTCCAGCCCTCCCGAAGGGTTAACCCTTCTTTGCTTTCCTGCTTGTCAGGTCGACTGACCACAGTGGTCTGGCCCTGCCTGCCTGCCAGGACTCCTTTCTCTGACAGTGAGTGGTGAGAATAGAACTCAAGGTCTCTGCCTGCCACTCTGCTTGTTTCCATGGGGTTGGGGTGCAAGAGAGGCTGGCCCACAGCTGGGGGGGAGGGCTATTTTTAGCGTCAGTGGCATTCGGGTGCAGATGAGTAACCAGTTCCTAAGCAGTGAAGAGAAGAGGCGGCAGCTTTCAGGAAGCTTTTATGCGGCTCTGGGGACAGCTGCTCCCCCAGCCCCCCCCCCCCAAAAAAAGAAGAGGCTCCAGCATCCTCCCGTTTTTTGCTGGTGTGTAAGGTGGAACTCAGTCGGTCCTGACACCTAAGCGGCAGGCCGATCCCTGCTCTAGATTTAGGTGTCCTTGGGCACCAGATGAACCTTCCAGCCCCAGCAGGCTGACTCCCCTAACCCAGAAGCCAGGATTCTAGGGTTACACAGTTCTGTGCCTACACAGTTCCACCAGGCCTTATGTGGGGTACCTACAGACACTTGTACCCCAATAGAGGGGGATGGAGGAGGAATAGCATGTTCCTGTGACACAGGCAAATCCCCTAGCAACAGAGAGAATGAAAGTGGCCTTCCTTTCCTAGCAAGGGGGTCCCACTCACTCCTGCCTGGATGCCAGGCTCACCTTCTGGACTCACTGTTGGGGGCAGGGGGCTGCTGCTTGCATCCTCAGGCTCCCTCCCCCTAAGCCTGTACCAGGTGTCCCCTGATTCACCATGGCAATGTTAGTGGCAGCGCAGCCCACGCCAACCCTTCCATGCAGAGACTTAGCAACCATGCCTGGCAACCATGGTAGCAGCTCAGTGGAGGGGAGGGATTCGGCGAGCAGAATGAGGGGAGGAGAGGAGGGTGGCGATGGCTCCTGAGGAAGAAGGGACCATTTGCTTCTCCTGACTTTAAGACCAGAAGCCAATATGCACCCCTTGACCTCAGCTCCACCCTCAGACTAAGACTGGGAGGGGGTCTGAGGGAGGATATGGGAGAAACACCAGTTGGTTCTTCATGAAAGTATAGTACAGAGCCTTCTCTTTAAGGGGACAGGGATCAAAAGGGTTGTTATAGGGCAGAGACAGGTCTCACCGGGCAATGGCAGAGTAAAACCTAGCCTGTTCTGCCGTCCCCTGCCCCCCCCCACCCTGTGATTGCAAGCACCTACCAGCCACACTGAAGAGGGTTCCAAGGCTCTGCTTTCCGCCAGGGCCCACCAGAGTTCCACAGCTTTTAAAGCTTTGCCCCTCCCTAGACAAATCCTCCTTGAAGGAATGTGACACAAGGAGACATTTGTCCTTTCCACCACACACCCCCCTCCACACACACACACATAAACACACTCTCTAATGCTACTAATTTGGAAGCCTCCCTCCCCCAAGCTTGGGAATGTGCTGAGTGCATGGAAGATGTGAACACAGAGGCCTCAACCAGCACTGAAAGCTGACCTCTAACAAGTGTCTTGATGTTTCCTGCGTTCTACCAGGAAGCCTGCGTTGGAAGAATAGGAATAGTATGGCAGAGGTTCCTCTGAAGGCACAGAGAGGGAGAGCCAGGGAGGTACTCAGAGCTTCCTCCTGGCTTGGATGCAAACTGGCCCTCCTCCTGGTGTTCTGTGCTACTCCCATTTGTGTGGCTCCTGCACAGATAATGGGTCTCTTGGGTTGACCACAGCTCTGCTTTTCCTCCAGGATCCACTTTCTGTCTCAGAGAAAGGTGAAGGGATTTGAGGGTCCAAACAGTACCAGTCCAGCCAAACCTGAAGTTTAACCTTCCCTCAGAAATATTGATGGCCTTGGCAGATCTCTGCCCAAAGACCCTAATCTGTTTTCTACTATCCAGACTTGTTGGGCACTTTTTGCATGGGCCCTAAGTATGGTCCAGACAGAGGAGAAAGTAAGAGTAACTACAGGAAATAAGGAGAATTAGAGAGGAAGTAAGATTAATGTAAAGATTGGAAAGTATAAAACCCAGAATCAGATAGTTGAAGTTTAAATACTAGCTTCTTAAATTTGTATTTTGGTTTCTCAAGACCGGGTTTCTCTATGTAGCCCCAGCTGTCCTGGAACTTGCATTGCAGACCAGGCTGTCCTTGAACTCAGAGATCCACCTGCCCGGGTTAAACGTGTATGCAGCCAGCACCGACTGGCTTTTAAAAATTATTTATTTATTTATTAGACATGATCTCACCATGTAGCTCCTGGAACTTGTTATGTATGTAGAACAGGTTAGCCCCAAACTCAAGTGATCTGTTTTCCTCTGCCTCCCAAGTGCTAGAACTAAAGGCATATGTCTCCATGCCTACCAGCTTTGTTTTTTTAAAAAAAGTATGCATGCATATCACGATGATTTGTGTGTGTAAGTGCACAGTCATGCTGTGCATATGAGGGCAGCTCTGTGTTGTCTGTTCTCTTTCCACCTTTACATGGGTTCTGGGAACGCAACGCAGGTAGCTAAGCTTGCAAGCGCCTTTACCACTCAGCTTTGCTTCTTACCAGCAGTGTGGCTCTGGGCCAGCTCCTGAGTCTCTGTGCTTCCGTTTTAAAAATTTTCTTAAAACTGGAAAAGGCCCTGGGGAGAAGGCTGTTGGTAGGACAAATCTTGAAAGCTGGAGGAGCGGACCCGGGGACCCTCGAGCAGGCTGGCCAGCTAACCTTGTCAGGTGGTGAAATCCCAAGCCACTGAGAGACAGTGTTTCAAAAAAAAAAAAAAATAGCAAGAAAGGAAGCCTTCCTCCCGAGGACTCCTGCCTGAGGTTTCCCTCTGACCTGCACACCTGTGCATACACCCCTCACAAGCTGGACTGGCATATAACATTTTTAAAATAGGGCAGGGGTGGCTTAGCGGTGAAGTGAAGATCATCGATTGCTTTTCCAAAGGATCTGGGTTCATTTCTCTCCCTCACAAGCACTTCACAACAGTCTGTAACTCCAGTTCTAGGATCCAACGCATCCATGGACACCAGGCACATAATCTGAAACAAATTTAATTTAGGATCTGGAAAAATGGCACAAAAGTTAAGAGCAGATGATAATCTCTCAGAGGACCCTAGTTCAACCCCCAGTGGCCTAGACCTGTTTCAGATCTGATGTCTCTGGCCCCCTTGAGCGTCTACACTAACATGTACACACATACATACTTAATAATAAATGTAAAAGAATTCATAGGCTGAGTGCGGTGGCACATGTCATTAACACCAACAGAGAAAGACACACTGATCTCCGTGAGTCTGAGGCCAGCCTGGTCTACACAGTGAACTTCAGCTAGCCAGGGACACATACACATGAAACTGTCTCAAAAAAAAAAAAAAAAAGTACAGCTGGGCAGTGGTGATGCACCCCTTTAATCACAGGCGGATCTCTGTGAGTTTGAGGCAGCCTGGTCTACAAAGCGAGGTCCAGGACAGCCAGGGCTACACAGAGAAACCCCGTCTTGAAAACCCAAAATTAAAGAGGAAGAAGAAGGGAAAGGGACGGAGGAAGAGGGAGAGAAAGGGCGAGGGAGCCTGTCTCAAATAAGCTGGAGGCTGAGCACTGCCACCCAAGGTTGTCCTCTGGCCACACACATACATGCACAAACTCCTTTTTTCAAGCCTTACCCTGGGCTAGTAGCACATGCCTTTAACTCCAGTATTTAGGAAGCTGAGGCAGGAGGACTGTTGCAAATGGAAGACCCTATGTACGAAATCCTGTCTCAAAAAACATTATCAACTCGCCCCAAATGCAAACACTTAGAGCCCTGTACACTGTGGACAAGGATGCACAGCCTGTGTTAAGGCACAGAGAATATCTCTGCTGTTATCAGTGAGCTGAAGCAGCTTTATGAGGTAAGAAGGTTGGTGAAATAGCGTCTATCAAATGCAGAAATCAAACACTGCAATACCATGATGAAAACCTTGTCATTTAATTAGATTTGCCATAAAACGCATTAATCTTGGCTACCTACCCACTGCCCTCCTCCACACAACCATCTGCCTTCATGTACGCAGGGACCCAGACATGCACCTCCCCACAAGACGCATGGGAAGGAATGACATTAAATGGACTCAGCCTCCTCCACACAGAATGAATAAAAACATTTTGTGAAGACTTTTGGAGCCCTCATCTTGGGTGGAATAATGGCAGCGATGGGCGGGGCACGGCGAGGTCTCGGGATCTCTTAGAGATCAAAATCTGCCTGAGGAGCACAAAGCCCATGGATCACCCAGGAGGGGGCTATGCCTAAGGGACTGGGATTGGCTGAGAAGTTTTCTCAAGTGTACTCATGATGGTAAGGGAAACGAAAAGTCCTTTCTCCTCCTTCCTCTTCTCTAGTTCCAGATAGTGGGAGTGGAGCTCCTGAGGGAACAGACTCAGTTCTCCCAGGATTCCATCTGACTCCCTGAGCTTCCGGCAGGCAGCGGGTTCTGAGGGGGCTGTGTTCCCAGGCGTCGCCTGTCAGTCCCCATGCTCAGAGCTGCTTGTCTCCACCTGTGAGCACCAGGGCCTGCAGGATGTCAGACAGCGACACGATGCCCTTCACCACGTCGTTCTCATCCACTACGACCAGCCGGTGAACCTGGCAGGGAGCACGCAGAAGTGACGTTAAGCCGCTCCCCACTGGGGGTGTCAGGCTGGCGGCTGTGGGGCGGCTGCCTTCCTACCTCGGCTTCCACCAGCCTGTTGATGATGGTTTCCAGAGTCTCGTGCAGGTAGCACTTGAGGACACCCTCGAAGTAGTGCGAGCGATGCTGCAGAGCTTTCGTCACAGACACGTCTAGGTTGTTGTAGGTTTTTTCCGCTGCCAGATTCTGGAGGTGGGGGCGGGCTTGAAAGGGAGCCAGTTCCCAGACCCTGGACCAACCCGAGCTCAGGAGAGGGGTGGAGGGCTCCTCAGCCAGCTCGGCCAGCTCCCACTCAGGTAGTATTCAAAGTATAGGGCATCCAGCACCTACTCCTCCCTCCCTCCCAGCCTCTCCACTGTCACTCACGATCACATCAAACTTGGAGTAGATGTCCACCACGCGCCCTAGGGAGACACAGGCAGCTCAGAAAAGAAGGTCGGTAGCCGGAGCTCTTAGTACCCAAAGGACCACCTCCCAGGTTGAGCTGAGGGGACAGCAGCTTTTCCCAGAAACACCTGATCCTGGGACCCTCCCTCTTTTTTTTCCCCAGTCTCTCACCTTTCTCATCCACCACAGGCAAGGCCGAGACTCGGTGATGCACAAAGATGCCTAGAGCCACATAGACAGGCGTGGTAGTGCGGACCATCGCTATATTGGCATAGGTGCCAATCTGTAGCTCTTCCAGAGACTTAGACATGAATTCTGGTTTGGGGAACTCGGTGATCTGAGGAAAGAATTGTCAGCTTTCGGGGCTTCAATGGCACAGCTTTCGGGGCTTGACTTTTTTTTTTCTTTTAAAGATTTATTATGTATGCAATGTCCTGTCTGCAAGTACACTTGAACCCCAGAAGAAGGAACCAGACCTCTCTAGATGGTTGTAAGCCACCATGTGGTTGCTGGGAATTGAACTCAGGAATTTGGGAGGAGCAAGCAGTGTTCTTAACCTCTGAGCCATCTCTCCAGCCCAGTGCTTGACTTTTAAGGCCCTCAAACCTCAAGAAAATGCCTCCAGCCCAGCATGGGGTGGAGCACGGGGCTCTCGCAGACTTACAAACAGCCTGAGGAACTTGAGGATGCGCTTGTGAGTGAGGATGTACAAGGTGTTGCCCGACTCGGGGTCAATAACCGGAAGTCTGTGGATCTTGTTTCGAATCAATGAAGAGACAGCATCAAACAAGCTGTGAAAAGGTAGAAGGTCGCACTTAGGTTCCACAGGGCTGAAGTCAAGCTGCTCTGCTCCTCGGGGTGTGCTTATATACAGGAAAACTCATGGTCAAGGGTGGGGCGGTGCTCGGACAGAGCGCCGTGCGTGTGGCTGGTGTGGTGATGTACTTGTGATGCCAGCATAGGAAGAACAGAGGAATCATAAGCTCAGGCCAGCCTGAGCTCTGTAGCAAGATCAAGTCCAGGCTTGGCTATGTGTGCACCAGGAGGAGACTTCCCTCTTTCCCAACCCTGCCTCTGGGTCTCCAGGTGTTTAGGGACAGACACAGCCCTCACCTGGCATCTGGGGAAATGCACACAAGCGGCTTGAAGGAGTCCTGCAGGTACACCTCTGAAGAGGAAAGGGGTGGTCACGAAAAGCTACCAAACAAACGCCGTTCCCAGGAGACTCTCCCTCCGTCTCCTGCGACCGCCAATTCTTTATGTACCTCTCCAAGTCTCTATCTTGTGCTCCTCCAGTTCGTAGATCTGTACCTAGAAGCAGAAGCACCACATCTGACCCTGCACTTGCTTCTCCAGGGGAAAAACAGGCGCGGTGGCCCCAGAGGCAGGGTGTGGGTGTGGTTCCATGTGTTGGCTCAGGTTCCTTACCAGGGCTGATTTGTAGTATCGGTGAAGGATATTGATGAAGTCGGTGATGGTCAGCATGCCTAGAAGACAAGAACTCTTAGCACCGCCCGAAGCTTCTCATTGGCAAAAAGATGCCAATAAGGGTGTTCTAGAAACTTCTGCTTACCCACAAAGCTCTGCTTCTTACTGTCCCACAAGGGGGCAGCACGAACACCGTTAGTCACCAGGGCAAAGAAGGCTTTCTTTACCTGTGGCCAAAAGAGTGATATCCTAAGGGGCCCACAGAAGGCAATGCTGTGGGAAAGAGTGGGGTTGGCATGTAGGGACGTATGAAGCGTGGTGACAGGCACTGACAGGAATGGAGAAAGGGGAAGGGGCTCTACCCACCTGCAGGGACGTATCAAACACAACCAACTTGGAACTTGTGGGAATCAGGTCATAGCAACGATGAGACTTCATGAAGGAGGTATACACACTATTATTTGATTCCGGGGTTTCTACACGGGGTGGAAAAGGTGGTGCATTTCTTTTATGTAAGAACTCACAATTGGAAGAGTTCTAGTTTCTCAGCTCCCCTCCCCCTCCCGAGACAGGGTTTCTCTGTGTAGCCCTGGCTGTCCTGGAACTCACTCTATAGACCAGGTTGGTCTCCAACTCACAGATACCCACCTGCTTCTGCCTCCTGAGCACTGGGATCAAAGGCGTGCATCATCACCACCCACCAATTTCTCAACTCTTAAAGAGATTTTTGTTTTTTATTGTTTCCTGTCTTTTTTTTTTAAATATTTATTTATTTATTTGATGTACATGAGTGTTCTATCTGCATTTACACCAGCCAGAAGAGGGAATCAGTTCACATCATAGATGGTTGTGAGCCACCATGTGGTTGCTGGGAATTGAACTCATGACCTTTGGAAGAGCAGACAGTGCTCTTAACCACTGAGCCATCTCTCCAGCCCCCTGTTTCCTGTCTTTTTATAAGAGTTTTTCCTTCTGTTTAGCCAGATTTTCATTTTTTTCTCAATGAAGGTGAAATTAAATTTGTTGAAGACCTGTGGGTGCAAAACTCATGGCTCAGGCCATTTGTAACAATACTAAGTGCTCAGTGGACATGGCCAGACACGCAGGGTCACCTGTGAGTCAGAAGGCCAATGGGAGAGCCTGGCAAGGTTCCCCCTACATATCTGACTTTATGCATCTTATTTTTTGTTTTTTAAGTAACTGTATGTTTTTTTTTTTAAATTACTTCTTTTTATGTGTATGAGTGTTTTACTAGTAGGTTTGTGCACGTGTGTGCCTGGTGTCTGCTCAGGCCAGAGGAGGGTGTGGGAGCCCTGGGAATTACGGACAGTGGAGTGTCTTCATTTGCTTGAGACAGAATCTTGCCACATAGCCCAGGTGGGCCTCAGGCTTGTGGTAAAATTACTGCCTTCATTTCCCAAGTGTTAGAATTGCAGGCACGCAGCACATGCCTGGCAGTCTCTTTCACTGCTTGCTCAGGGTCGCTGGAAAGGAGACCTCCATAATAAGACCACATGGTCTACGTACTGTAGTATATACCTAAAAACACTGTGTAATTCAATCCCACCTCCACCCCATTTTTTCCCAATTCTTCAAGACAGGGCCTCTCTATGTAACCAGAGCTGTCCTGGAACTCTCTATGAAAACCAGGCTGGCCTCGAATTCTGCCCCTGCCTCCCAAGCACACCCAGCTCTGCATCTCTGAATTCTTCCTGGACTGTTAAGTAAGCACTATCCTAGTGTTTTAGGTGAGAAGCCACGCAGAACAGTTAAAGGAACCGTTCAGGGCCATGTCCCTAGCCCTAACTAATTCTGTACCACACTCCCAGCATCCCAGCTGATTTTTAAAATATGATTTCTAGCTGGGCAGTGGTGGCCTTCAGTCTCAGCACTCAGGAGGGAGAGGCAAGCAAATCTCTGAGTTCGAGGCCAGCCTACTCTATAAAGCCTGATGTAGGACAGCCAGGGCTACACAGAGAAACCCTGTCTCAAAAACACAAAATATGATTTCTAATATTTTTCTCTCTCAGTGCTAGGGATCAAATCTAGGGCCTTGCTATGCTGGGCAGACATCGCGCCACCACTCTTTTCCCAGTCCTTGACATCTGGAATAGACAGGTTCTCGGTCGGGCTAGTCCTGGACTCAGCATGGAGCGGGACCCGGTTTCAGCCTCTCTAGTGGTGGATGACAGGCAAGCATCACCGCACACGGCTCCTCTCAGTCCCATCAAACTCTTATGTAGCCAACAACCATCCTGACCTGGCCTTCCTGCCTCTCTCTCCCACAGGTATGTAAAAACACACCTACCCAGCAGAGAAAGTCTTTCTTGAGAGGCTTTAACGGTGTTTTTTTTTGTTTTGTTTTTGTTTGTCTTCAAACTTTTTTTTACATTTTTATTTTTATTTATGTGTATGGGTGCTTTACTCGGAGGATATATGTCTCAATACCACAAGCCTACCTGGTGCCCTCAGAGGCCAAAAGAGCATCAGACCCCCTAGGACCAGAGCTACAGGTAGTTGCGTGCGAACCTGGGCACTCTGAAAGAGCAACCAGTGGTCCTACCACTCTAGCCAGTGCGGGGTTCCTTCTTTCTTTTTTTAAGTCAGGGTCTCACTATGCGGACCATGCTAGTCTTGCCTCTAAGAGCTGGTCACAGGTGACACTTTCACACCCACACTGTTCTTCCTGTGTCGTCGGATGCTTTCTGACTTAATTTCACTTTCAATATTTTTAAACATTTATTTATTTATCATGTATACAGTGTTCTGCCTGCATGTATGCATGCACAGCAGAAGAGGACACCAGATCACACTACAGATGGTTGTGAGCCACCATGTGGTTGCTGGGAATTGAACTCAGGACCTCTGGAAGAGCAGCCAGTGCTCTTAACCTCTGAGCCTTCTCTCCATCTTCTCACTTTCAATTATTATCAGTCTTGACGAAGACAAGAATGTTTTAGTTCTCTTTCCAAACTAACACTAACAAGTACCTCCCCATTTTGCAGGCCTCACCTTCTAGGAGTTAAACCTTAATGCTGGTTACCATGTTAACCACGTTGACTAAATGTATCAGAGCTAAGTTAAATAAGAATCTTTCTTTAGCTGGAGAGATGGTTTGTAGTTAAGGCCACATATCGCTCTTTCAAAGATCCCGAGTTCGATTCCCAGTAAGACAGCAGATGGCTCAGAAGTACCTGTAACCCCAGCTCCAAGGGCATCAAGGCACCGCTGGCCCCGGTTGCCACCCGCACTCCAATGTGTACAAACACATGCGCGCGAGTACACACACATAACTGAAAACATTAAAGACAAATTTAAAGAAACATTTTCTTTCTTTGGCACTTTCTATCATCTCTGGAGTTAACAATGGTCTTATTCTTTGTTTAAATTTTCTACATATCGTACTCACAACTGATTCAATTCCCAGAGTCTACCAATTATGTGAATCCCAGGAAATTCCGAATTTAGAGTACCGAAAGTTATCTCTTTTTGGCCTCTCTTAAAAGTCTTCTGACCTGCCACCTTGGGCTTTCCTTCACACCTCCCTCTGTTTGGACTCTTGTTTGTGTCCCACGTTTTGATAAGGCAGATCTTCTAGTAACTTCCTGAGAGGTCCATGCATGAAGTAAAGCTTTCTATGAACTCACAGCCTGTGGGTACCTGCTCCTCCCTCCTCTGACGTAGAATCTGGCTGGAATTCGCTTTCCTGCAGCTGGAGGCTGCTCCAGCGCCTGTGAGCTGCTACGCTGCCGTTGTTTCTGATTCTTGCGTGAGCTGTTTTTCCTCTCTGCAAACTCACAGGCTCTTCTCTTTGAAATCTGCTTATCTCTGGGTGGATCGGCTGTCTCTGTGCTGAAAAGTCAGTGCATTTTCTTTCAATAGGAAAAGGAATGCCTTTCAGTTCTGGGAATGCTGTCAAGTGCATCCCCTGACTACATCCTTCCCTCTGTCGTGCCATCTTTCTCTTTCTGTGACTCTTGTGATTCAGACACGATGATTTCTACACTGATCCTTTCAGGTCTGTGGGGATTCCTTCTTTTCGAGACAGGGTCTCTCTGTGTAACTTTGACTGTCCTGGAACTTGCTACAAAGACCAGACTGACCTCAAACTCAGAGATCCTCCTGCTTCTGTCTCCCAAGTGCCGGAATTAAAGGTGCGCACTACCACACGGAACGAAAAATGTTCTTTTACCTGAACATATTACATTACTATCAAAGCTTTTGTTCCCTGCACATTGACTCCCCCCAGTTGTCCTCTTCTGCTTCTTGCTGTGTGGGACGGGGACAGTTCGGATCACCCTTTTAAGGCTTTCTTTAGATGTCTGTTAATCCTTGGTTCAAAACAGGATTCAGGGACTGGGGCAGTGGTTCAGTGATAAAGACCTTACCCCAAGTGTTAGAACCCGTGTGAAAGCCAGCTTAAGTCTTAGCACAGACAGAGGGCCCCAGGCAAGCTAGCTGCAACTGTAGAGCCCTCAGTTTAGGGGAGAGTCTGACTGAAGGAGACACCTGACACCAAGTGAAGGCCCACCTGCATCCGCAGCACAGTTCCCTCCCACCCCGGCACACACACACAGAAACAGGATTCAAATTCCATTTTTGCTCATTTTGTCTAAACCGTATCCTAAGGGGAAACATTTGCGTGCTGAATAGAGCTCTAAAGGCATACATGAGGCTTGTTGACAGTGAGCCATTTTGAGAACATTCGGTGTTTGCAATCGAAGGTCTTGCCTTTGAGGGCAGCCTAATGACTCTTCAGTTCTGGACCTAGAAGACTTAAGTCTCTTTTCTGCTAATATTCTGGAAGTGGAATCGGGGAGGCACAGCGTTCAGCACGGCTCTGTCTTCCACACCCACGGCCTTGGCCTGGTGGAGGGGAACGGGAGTTCAGCAGTGTGCAGAGCTCAGACAGCCCGACCTGGGATGCTTGCTTCCTATGCTTTCAAGCTTTCTTAACTGTTGACCACACTGCACCAAGTGCACATCAGCTAAGTCATCTGATTATCTCCCACGTGCTTCCCAGCTTCCAAAATCCAGTCTCTTCTCCTGTTCTTATTTTTGTGGATTTGTTCTCTAGGGTGGTTGGGTGTGCATGCATGTGTGCACGTACATACACATGCTACAGCATGTGTGGACAACCAGGAGGTTGGTTCCACCTCACCTGAGCTCTGGATGACAAGCTCAGGGCTCCAGGCTTTCGAGGCAAGCAATTTTATCTGCTGAGATATCTTACCCAGCTCAGGATTTTTATTTTTATTTTATGTTCATGGGTGTTATGTGCATGCAGTGCCTGTGCAGGCCAGGAGAGGGCACCCGAGCCCCTGACACTGGAGTTACACACAAGACAGGTGTGTGCGGCCTTATGGGTGCTATTAACGGGAGCCTCTCGAAGAGCAACCAGTGCTCTTCTTAATGGCTGCGCCATCTCTGAGCCCTTCTGTTCTTCAAGGAAGGGCTGAAGGTGGATGGAGGCACTCAGTCTACCATGTTAACTGCAAGACTGCTGTCATCTTCAAACAGGAAATCCCAACTTGCTTTAGAGACCACGCGAAGACACACTGCACTTAGTTGGATGCTATCATTTTAAACCAGAAGCTCACACATGTAATGAATTTGGATTTCCTAGTTTTAAAAATAATTTAAATCAGTGTCCTAATTTAAAACTCTACAGGTTTACATAAAAATCCAGATTCTCCGATTCTTTACAAAAATGAGATTTGGCAAAAACAGGTCTTAATTGAACAGATATAGTTGTATCCTTTTAAGTGGGACAAAAGATTTTTAAGTTGTTAACTTCTCATACTTAGTCCACCCCATCTACTGGATCCAACAACTGCCTCAGAGCTACCACAGACACACTAGGAAACATACGATGGGCATGGATATCATGTGCAGTATTCAATTATGAAAAGGCATAGTTGGTTATCCGAATAGTGTAACATAGAACATTAATTGTTGACTTGTTTTTCAAGACAGGGTGTGGTAGTTTGAGTAAGAATGGCCCCCACACATTCCCACATCCGTGTTTGAATGCTCAGGGAGTGGCGTTAGGAGAAATTTTAGTGTGCTACTGCTGAGGAGGCGAGCCTCGCTGGAGGTGTGTCACTGGGAGGGGCGGGCTTCAGGCTTCGGACGCCCGAGCCAGGCTAATGTCACTCTTCCTGCTGCCTGGCCGTCAGGGTAGAGAGCTCTTGGCTCCTTCTCCAGCGCCATGTCCACCTGTACAGCTGCAATTCCCGCCATAACAATAGAGGGCTACACATCGGAACTGTAAGCCAGCCCCAATTACGTTTTCCTTTATAAAAGTTGCCGTGGCCATGGTGTCTCTTCACAGCAATAAAACCCTATCTAAGATACAGGGTTTCTCAGGGTAGCCCTGCTGTCCTGGAACTCACTCTGTGACCAGGCTGTCACAGAACTCACAGATACCTACCTGCCTCTGCCTTCTGAGTGCTGGATCACTTTTTTTATACTTAAAACAATTTTTTACATGTATATTTTGCCTGTATGTGTGTCTGTGTACTGTGTATGTGCTGGTGCCTGTGGAGGTCAAAAGAGTACTGGACCCTTGGGAAATGGAATTATAGGTGACTGGGAGCCACCATATGGGTGCTGGGAATTGAACTCAGGTCCTCTGTGAGAACAAGACGTTTTCTTACCCCTAAGTCATCTCTCATCCTTGGTTTAAAACAAGAGTCAAAAGCGCGAGGACGGGAGTGTGTGTTCTAGAACCCACATCAAAGCTGAGCCTGCACGCCCTGTAATCCCAGCACTTGGGAGGCAAAGATGGATCCCAGAACAAACACTGTTTGGCCAGACAGGTCAGAACTAGTGAGAGGCCCAGCTCAATAAACGAAGAGGAAGGAAGGGGCTGGAGAGATGGCTTAGAGGTGAAGAACGCTTGCTGTTCTTCCAAAGGTCCTGAGTTCAATTCCCAGCAACCACATGGTGGCTCACAACCATCTACAGTAAGATCTGGTGTGCAGGAAGAATGTTGTATAAGTAATAAATAAACCTTAAAAAAAACTTAAGAGGAAGGAGAGTGATGGATCAAGGAAGACACTCAAACATCAAGTTTGACTTTCCACATGCACGCGCATGTACACTTACACACATACACAGGAAAAACAGAGTTCAAATACTACGCTCAGAGTCACAGAAACACGAAAAACCTAAGAGGTAGCATAGTAGCCAAAAAAAAAAAATAATAATAATTCTGAGAACATATTATTAAGACTTTTAACTGGATGTGGTGGCACACTTGGGAGGAAGAGGAAGGGGGATTTCTGTGAGTTCGAAGCCAGCCAAGTCTATAGAACAAGTACAGGACAGCCATGGCTACACAGAGAAATCCTGTCTAGAAAAACCAAAAAACAAAACGAACAAACAAACAAACACTCAAAACCAAACAAAAAAGTGGCTCAAACTGTCCAAATATAAATACACCAAATACACCAAATGTAAATATACCAAAAATACCAGAAAGTGTCTAAACACCAAATATAGTATAAGGAAACAAACAGAGGAGGGCAATGGAGGGCAAGTCAACGCACAGGGGAAAAACCTTGAAAGCAATGTAATATACTCAAGTAAAAGAACATTTCATGGGCTGGAGAGATGGCTCAGAGGTTAAGAGCACTGGCTGCTCTTCCAAAGGTCCTGAGTTCAATTCCCAGCACCCACATGGCGGCTCACGACATCTATACTGAGATCTGGTGCCCCCTTTTGGTGTGCAGGTGTACATGCAGACAGAACACTGTATAAAAATGAAACCTTAAAAAGTAAAAGAACATTTCATAAGGAAAACAGGCAGAAAACATACTTTTTTTTTTTTTTTAAGGGAATGTAGGGGCTGGAGAGATGGCTCAGAAGAGCTGTCCCTCTAAGGGCCCTGGGTTCACTCCCCAGCATGGACATAGTGCTTTACAACTGCCTGTGAACTCTAGTCTTAAGGGACCCAACACCCTCTTCTGTCCTTCACAGGGAAAACGAACACATGTGGCACAGACATACATTGAGACCAAGTACCCACACAGGTAAGTACACAACTGTTTTTAAAAAATTGTAAGTGGGGGGTGGGGGGGTGGAGAGACGGCTCAGAGGTTAAGAGCACTGCCTGCTCTTCCAGAGGTCCTAAGTTCAAGCCCCAGCAACCACATGGTGGCTCACAGCCATCTATAATGTGACCTGATGCCCTCTTCTGGCATGCAGGTATACACAAAAAACAAATAAATAGCTAAAAGAAGAAAAACTACAACAAAACAATTAACTAAAACATTTTTTTCTTTAAAAAAAAATTTGTAAGGGGGATTTTCAGGTTGAGGTGTAGCTCAGGTGTTAGGATACTTGCCTAGTAACCACAAAGCACTGGGGCTCAATTCCCAGCCCTGGAAAAAAAAAAGGGGGGGGGGCCAGTTGAACTTAGGGGTGTATGAGATGATCAGAAGTTCAAAGTCATCTCCAGCTACGGTCTTAGGGTTACTGTCACTGTGGTGAAATATCACAACCAAAGCAGCTCGGTCTGGAAAGGGTTCATCTCGCTTACGTACGCTCAATCAGTCCTCTGAGGAGAACTGAGGCAGGAGCTCAGACTGGGAGAAAACCCAGAGCCAAGAGCTGATGGAGGCCATGGAGGAGTGCTGCTTACCAGCTTGCTCACAGAACCTGAGGGATGGCTCACCTGCAGCAGGCTGGGCCTGCCCCTTCAGTCACTAAGTAAGGAAAGGCCCTACTGGCCTCCTCAGCCTGATCTGCTGGAGGCGTTTTCTCCGTTGAGGCTTCTCCCTCCTCTCAGATGACTCGAGCCTGTGTCACACTCAGAAAACTATCCAGCACAGCTACAAATCAAAATTTAAGTTCAGCCTGGCCTGGGCTACAGGAGCTGAATGAACGGATGGATGGTATGGATGAATGGATAAGTAAATAAATACACCCTAAGATACCTGGAAGGCTCAGAGTAGGAGGTCCACAGTCTAGATAATAAGAGTCACAGAACTGAAAGCTGTCAACGCAGAGGATCTGATCAAGGGCTGACTGTGTGGAGCCAGAAGAGGGTCTCAGGGTCCTCCACTCTACCTACTCCCCAGAAGCAGGCGCTCTCCCTGAAGCTGAAGCTAATCTTTTTTTCTGCTACAGCCAGCGAGCCCCAGTGCCCCTTCTGTCTCTACACCCCTTGGAGTTTGGGCTAGAGATGTGTGGGTCACCTGACTGGTTACAGGACTATGGGATCCGAATTCCAGTCCTCGGGAGGACACAGGAAGTCCTCTGAACACACTGAGCCATCTCTCCAGCCCCGCTGTACAATCTCTTGAAATTTATACTCAGTCTCTAGTCCAATCATCTGGGAAAGTGTACGTCTTAGTACAATAAACCTCATAGGTCTCAGGAGAAATGAGAGTGCTCCTGGGCAGACCTGTTCCCAGAGAGGTAGCAAACTGATTCCTGCATTCGTCTGTGGTGCTGGGCTTGACCCTACGGCCTCACATACACTAGGCAGGCGAGTACTCTATCACTGAACTGCACCCCCAGAAGCCCTGCCTCTTTCCCTAGGAGAACCCCAGGAGACTCAAAATTGCCGCTGAAGACAAGGTCAGGCTGTGGCTTTCACATTCAGGTTCCTTTCTTCGGCTGACTTCACAGAAAACGTACCTTGGAAGTGCTCATTCTCTAGAGCTGGGGCGTTCTCCACAGCAACCTGGAGGCAAGAGAAGCACAGTTACTTTAGCCCAGACTCCAGCTCAACCCCACGCTAGAAAAAGAGAAGGCGGCTTTGGAAGACTAATTGAGGACATCATGAATTTGAAGCTAGGCCAGCCTGGGCTATAGAAGCAAAACTCCATCTCAAAAAGGCCAAAAACAAAAACAAAAAAACAAAGGCTGGTATGGCTTGGAGTATATGTGAGGTCCTCGGCTCAATTCCCAGTACTGTTTACAAAAAAGGGGGTGGGGCCTGAAGGGCTGGTGAACTAATGGTTCCTCTTACAAAGTACAGCAAGACTCTTCAAGTACTATCATTTCAGTTGAGTGGGCGCTACCCACCACTTGGGAGGTAACAAAGGGAGGCTCAGGTTTGACATAAGCCTTCGCTAGACAACAGGTTTGAGGTTAGCCTGGGCTACATGAGACTGTCTCAACATACCCTCAAAAAGAGAGAGAGAGAAAATACTACCTCACTTAGTTTTTTTTTTTTTAACAACCCTGACATTAACCCTGTTACTAACAGTAGAAAATGAGACTCAAGAGTCAGGTAACATGTCCAAGCTCACAGGGCTGCTAAAAGGTGGAGCAGGGATGTGAACTCTCTGTCTGCTTCTGAAGCTCATGCTCTTATACAACACACTGCCTAATGAAATACTAGGTGGGGTTTTGTTTGCTGTTTGGTTGATTATTTAAGGTAGCGTTTCAGCATGTAGACTATGCTGGGCTTAAAATCCTCTTCCCTGAGCCTCACTAGCATCAGGACTAGAGGTGTGTACTGCAATGCAATCCAAAGCATTGAGCCTCGAATGAGCTGTGTGGGACATGGATGTAACCTCAGCACTCAGGAGGCAGAGACGGGGGATTGGAACAAGTGTGAGGCCAGGCTGGTCTACATAGTGAGTTCCAGGCTAGCCAGGGCTATGTATTCTGTCTCAAAAATCCTAAAACAAAGCAAGAGTTAAGACTAGAATATCTGAGCTTACGGTTGCTGCCAAAAAGTTCTCACAGATCTACTTTATTAAACCAAGAACACAGATGGTGTGGATCACACACCTGGGATCCCAGCACTATGAAGGCAGATGCAGAGGATTACAAATTCAAGGCCACTTTGGGGTCTGTAATGAACTTGAGACAAGCCTCAAACCCACATAAGTTCCCTAGATAACATGGCTTTTTCCAGAAACTCACAAACATAGCTGTGGCACGAGAATCACGGTCACCCCTCTCAGAGAATGGCGGGGAAGATTCGAGGAGCAGCCCGGCGCACCCAAACAAACAACACATCTGCACCTGGGGGGCGTGAGTTCTCGAAACACCCTTGGGGGGATGGATACGGAACTGCCCAGTTTCCTCTCCTGAGAAAACCAGAGATTAAAGAGATCTGATGCAGACAAGCATCCACAGAGCTCTCTCAAGTGGAACATTCGGAAACTGTATTGCTATCTAGGAACCCCGAAGAATCACGAAAAGGTTGGTCTACTGTCATCCACCCTTTGGCTCCATCTGCTCTGGGTGATGTTCCTTACATAAACTTGACAATGATTTCACTTTCATAGCTTACATAATGACATTTTCGGAAGGCCTTGGGTTGAACCTGAGAACAACAGTGGCTGGCAAACAAGGCCAACTGGGCAAGACAGTGCTTTCTCTAGTGCAGTGGGTGACTAGCTCCCCTCTCTCAACTCTAGGCTTGATAAAACTACCAGCCTGGCCCAGCATACTTGGCAAGGCTATCAACAACAGCCTCATTCTTAAAACCCAAGAGGGCTCTTCCACATGAAGATGCACTCTCGGCGTGGTCGTTCTCACGCTTTACACAAAGGCTCCTTCTGGAAGCCATGGGCCCGACTCACACCACACTGCGCTACAGTTATTCCGTGTGTTATCTACAGAAACAGATGATAAATTCCCAGAAGTCTTCAACTACCTTATACTTCGTATGTAACTCCCCTAGCATGGAGCATTGTACATAATTTACAGTTTAAAAATATTCGCTAATAACGATATAAACGGATATGAACAGAGACCTAAGACTGAGAGAAGAAGGTGTCCAGCTAGAGATAGATGTCAGCGTACGAGTCAGACTCGTTCCTTTTCTGCTGCTGAGGTAAAAACACCCTGACAGAAAGCAGTCTAGAGGATAGCTCCAGGGCGCCGCCCCTCACTGTGGGGAGGTCACAGCGGCAGGCCCGGCAGGCCACTGCATCACATCCAGTCAAGAGCAGAGAAGAACGAATATGCTTTCCTCTCCACTCTTACTCAGTTTAAGGCCGTGTACCTAGAGAATGCTGCTGCTCACAGCGGGCTCGGTACCCCCCACCCCCATCATTTAACTAAGCCCCTTACGCCACAGACAACCCAGTGCAGACAGAGGACCCCTCATGAGACTCTCTTCTCAAGTCGACAAAGCTAAACATCACACAATTAAACGTGACTTTATCTTTCTGCCTGTTTCTCCGCAATTGGGCGAATTAAGGCCACCCCCCTCATCTTTAAATAAAATGAGACTGGGAGCCCTGTGCAGCAGTGCACAACTGTAATCCCAGTGCTCAGGAGGTGGGTTCAAGGGTTCAAGACCAGCCTCAGCTACAGAGTGAATTCAATGTTAGCCTGTGCTATCTTAGATCCTGACTAAAAACAACAAAACACCCAAAACAGAACATCTTAGAGAACCAAGAGTATCCCACCGTACTACACAAGTGTAAAATACTGTTAGAGACAGAAGCTAGATTGAACACCAAGACAAAACTGCTTCCCAAACTCCTCATCTATCTTTCCAGGTGTGTCCCGGCCATGAGACACAGACTATTTGTAGCACTTAACACAGAGCATCTGCTTTTTTTCTTTCTTCCTCCCAGTGCTCTTCCCAGTGTCTGGGCAGTTCTACTTTTATTAACAGGTAAGGGCTTTCAACATTAAAAACATCCATTTCCTTTCATTTCTCACAACGCTGGCTGAGGCTTGACTCCTCACTCTGCACTGCCTCTAAGCTTTTCTGAATGTTCACAGAATGCACTGTGGTGCCGATGTCACAGTCTTGGGCATCTGGGGTAGAGTCTTCCACGAAAGCCACGACCCAAGCTGCACAGCGTTCTCAATACTAGCCTCCGTGTCCCACACCGACTGCCTCCTTGCTCTGTGCTTTGACCAAGTTCTCTATCCAAAGCAGCTCATTTGGAGAAGATTTTCCTCTTCAGCCACATAAAAGGATTTTCCAAGGCTTGCAAGCTGGTTGAGAGTAAAAGAGCTTACCCAACGAGCCTGGTGACCTGAGTCTGATCCCCAAACCCACAGTAGGGTAGAAAGGGAAAACCAACTCCAGAAAGCTGCCCACTGCCTCCATATTGGTTCCATGGCACCTATGCATGCTCCTTCACCCCAATCTTTTTCTTACACACACACACACACACACCAAAAACAAAAACCTTCAAAATCAAAAACCAAAACTTACTTTTTGAAGTGGTTCAATCTATCCACAGAAAGCTGTTAAGGATATTCTTAAAAGCATTTACTTCCTGCCTCAAATCTTCCGCGGGCTCCCTGATTACAAAAGGCTGAGCTGGGAGTGACGGCTTACACTCAGAAGATTTGAGCTACCTACTGAGAACCTGTCTTAAGAAGAAAAAAAAAGGCATGTGTGCATGCAAATTCTGCATCGCATACAATACTTCCAAGTTGGTCTTGGCCAATTTTTCTTACAGCACGACCAAAATTCAAAATTTCAACAACATGGACCTATATATACCCTTCAACGGTCTGTAATGACCCCGTGGGCTCAATGTAATTTTCCCTTCCTTTATGCTTTGAGCTTTATTACGATGACAGAACTTACTATGACCTGCCTTCACTAACATCTCTCCCTCTGCCTCTCGTCTGTAATCTAGTATAAAGCAAAGAGCTAAATTTCGAGATACACATAGAAGTGGTAATACATAATATAGCTTAAAAGCATTATAATACAGCCCGGGTGTGGTGGCGCACATCATTAATCCCAGCACTCGGGAGGCAGAAGAAGGCAGATCTCCGTGAGCTCGAGGCCAGTCCGGTCTACAAAGAGTCCAATACAGCCAGGGCTACACCTTTCTCGAAACCCTGTCTCGAAAAAGCAAAGCCAAAAACGTTATCATACACTTACAAGTAAAAGAAAAAAAAAAAAAAAGCATTGTTTTAAATGTGATGCAATCCGACTGTGTTTGCTTAAAATGCTCTTTCTCTGTAGAAAATAAAATCCTTGCTTGGATGACCACTTTACCACTGTGTCTGTTCTCTTCTTTATAGGTCAAAGTATGATGCTACTATTCCTCTGCAAGAAAAAGTGTGGCGCAAAAATTAGTCTGGGCAAGTACCTGACTCAAAGGAGTAAAGAAATGCTAAGAGTGGAACTCCACAATTACAGAGCAGGAAGTCGATGGGAGAGCTTGCAGAGTGTAGAAATAGGCTCCTGTGAAGGAGGCAGGTCAAACAAGTAGCCCGTAACCTGTAGCATCCGTAAGAAGTGACTGGGATCTGCCACCCCTGGCCAGCGCTGCTCTGCTCTCCAAGACCGAGCTGTCAACAAGCATGCACAGCGTCACGTATCAGGACACGACCTAAACTTGTCCAAGGGACACAGCGGCCTCTTGGATGCCTTCCTCCACAGAAACCTCAATTCTCGGGCTTCCTAAAGGAACGGAAGCTAGCTGGATGCGGTACAGTCTTCCAGATGTCCGTGTCAAGAATCGCAGTAAACAGTCGCACAAACGGGGCCCTGAAGCTCCCTGCATGCGGGGCTCGCTCACCTAATAGGCAGGATCGCAAACCCACTCGCGCGAACTTCTGAAAGGGACTGAGACGCTTCCCGGCGGGCTGCAAGCTCACAGCGCGCTCTCAGGGTACCGCGGACCCCAGGCAGGGCAGGCGCGGGTGTGGCCCAGACCTACCGGAGGGGCCCACTGAAGCAGAGAAGGGGAGTCCGGGACTCCTGCGCCAAGCCTGGCCCGGCCCTCCCTGGCTCCTAGCGGGGGTCTCCGGCTCCACAGCGCCCCCGCCGCCCTCGCGCGCCACTCACCGACTCCATTGCAAGCGCCCGCCAGTTCCTCGGCTTAGAAAGCGCCCCTGCAGCAGACCCCGCCCCACATCCGGTGCCTCACGCCACTTCCGTCTACGTCACACCTCAGCCCCAGGGCGGAAGGCGGGGAACCCACCCTTCCGGCTGCGGCTGGCTTGGATAACCTTCCCCCCCTCCCCCCGACACCCCCCCCCCCGTCTCCAGGACCTTAATAGCTGGCTAACGGCGAGGGTCATGGGACAGAGGCGCTTGTATTTAAAATGTTCTTTTTTATTTGTCGTTTAAAAACAAACTTTGAAGAAGCAAAATCCAAAACTTGCCCTTTGCCTCTCGCAACATAAATTATGTACAGTTCAGAATGATCGCTGATACAAAACATGCCAAGGACAGGGGCGCTGGGGGTGGAGGGAGAGAGAGCGCTTTAAAAAAGGGAACCATTTCATCCGTTGTTACGAAGGGCCAACCTTGCTGTACAGGATACACACAACACAAAATAAAGTTCTTCACGGGATTCACACTTGTCAGCGATTTATTTTTTTAAAAAGGGGGAGGGTCCTGGAGGTGAGGGTAGAAGGTAAAAGGGAGAAACTGAAAATTGAATATGTGCAAGTGTAAACCAACCCAAAGTACAAACACAGGGGGTGGGATTCTGATGCAATTATACAGGCGGGGTACTTAAAAAAAAGAAAAGAAAAAAAACCAACCAAAATTCCAACCTTGTAGCGTGGGTCTGAGTTATAGTTTATATAAAAATTAAAAACTGTATAAGGTTTCGTCACTAAATTCTACAGGACTATCAGATACCTAGCATATGCATACAAAGTCTGCCCCTTCTCCTTTCCCAGTTCTGGGGCCCAAGCCCCAACCAGAGCCTGACTCCAAGGAGACAATCTCCCCCACTAATGCCGAGACCTTTCAGCTCTGTGGCTTCAGGGACAGCAGCCCAGTTTCCCCACTGTCTGATCTAATTACAATGGTTTCTGTGGGAGTGTATGGGGGGAGTTGTTATTCTCTTAACATTTGCAGCTTGAAACAGTTGAAGAAGCAGCTTAAAAAAAAAAGCCAGAAAAAAAAAAAAAGAAAAAAATCTCCCTACCCCCATCAATCCACCATCCCCCCAAATTTAAAAGAAAACAAAAGCCTAAAATCACAACAGCCTCCGTGCAACCCCTCCAGCAGGCCTGCGCATCTGCCACCATCCAGCCCATCTCTACAATCCAGATAATCTGATTCTTGAAAATATTAATTACAAAATGCCCTTCGCCCACAGCCCCTAGGAGAGAACTGCATATAAGCTTCATTTTCATCCCCTCAGCTCCTTACCAGAGAGGGGTCTGAGGCCTCACACACCCTCTACCCTACCACCACCCGCAGGAAGAGGTTCAACTGCAGCACAAGCTTGGGCAGAAAAAAGGAAGGAAAAAGGAAGATAAGGGTACCCATCACCCTCTGGCTCCCCCTGGGGCCAGCTTACTTTTGTGCGTTATAACATAGTCCAACTATACAACCGGGGTGAGAATCACCCAGCTTCTCTCTAACCCCCACCTTACAGCAGTCACAGCCAGGGGGTGGGGAAGGGGGGGGTGAGGAAGGGGCGGTAGGTTGGGTAGTGGAGGGGGCCCCCCCACAAGGGGAGCTCCAAGTGTCCGCCCCACACCCCCCTACCATTTATAAACTGGTTTTGTAAAAAGAAAATAGATATATTTATATAGAATATATAAAGCACAAAAATTAGTAGTTTTACATTTGCTCTCCCCGGGGGTAGGGGGAGAGGGGAGGCTTCTCACCTCCGGCCAGCTCCCCCATGCCCCACAAGACTATGTACAATCCCATGTATAAATAGATAAATACCCCCCACCCCCCCGCGCTGACACTAAGCTCCCCACCCCCACATCTCCACCCATTCCCACCAGCCCAGCAGCAGTTTGGTGACTGAGGGAAAAGTGAGAGCTCTGGGCCACACCCTGCCTCGTTGGGTGTGGGCATGCCACTCAGGGGTAGCCCTCACCCTACCCCCACACCCCATCCAGGGGCTGGGGGCAAATGGGCTCAGGATGAGGCTGGGAAAACAGGAGAGAGAGATCCTGGTCCTAGGTTTAGCACACCCCTCCTGCCTCCATGTCCAGATGGAGAAAGAAGTTCTAGAGCAACTACGGACCAGTCATCCCCAATCTTTATCACCATTTGCCTCAACCACCATCCCATGCCCATAATTAAAAACAAAGATGGATTTTTGTTGTTGTTATTGTTGTTGTTTTCCTTCTCCTACCCCCTTTCCACCCACTAGAAGAGGGCAGTGAGGTGGGGGAGAGAGTTGGGGCAGTAGAGGGCTTGGAGAGGGTCTCACATTTCAAAACAGCAAAAAATCCAACACTTAAATGAGGTAGGTGTGGGTGCGGGGTCTCCTTGCCCGGCTTGCCCAGCTTGCCCTCCTGGGCATCTGGATGCCTCTTTCCCATCATGTTGCATTTGTCAGAGTGGAAAACAAGGAAACACAACCCATAGAGAGACAGAAACACAGAGGAAAAGAGGGAGACAGACAGAAGAGAGGAAGGGGATGGGGTGAGGGTGGGGGCAGGACCCGGCAGGCGGGGCCAGGTGTGGGACCCGGCCTTTGGGATTGTCAAGCTTAGTCAAGTCTCTTTGCAGCCTTGAGTTGGGCCAGAGAGGTTGGCGGCGGCAGCAGGGCTGTGAGGCCCCACCACACATCCTCCTCCCTGCTCCCTGCTGCCTCCCAGACATTTCTGGGTAGTTCCCGGCCCATATCCCCCTCAAACCTGAGATGCCCAGCGGCTGCTTCTGTCTGTCCCCTCCTGGAGCTGGGGGCAGATGCCAGCCTAAGGGCCGGTGGCAGGGAAGAAGGTTGTCCCTGGTGCCCAGGGTAGGCTTGGCCTAGGGTCCTCCGCCCCAGCCTCCTTCTCCAGGGGCTCCGGTTGGCCGGCAGCCCCAGCCCTGGGTCCTGGCTCTGGCTGCTACCTCTCTTCCCCCTCATCCCTTTCAGGGAAGAGGCGGGGGTGGGGGAGACTCCCCTGCCTGGTAGCCTCAAAGCTTCTTAGTTCATCCATTTCCTACAGTTCCAGGCTCCACAGTGACAGGGGATCTTGTGCTGATCGTCCTCAAAATCAAACTGATAGTCATAGGTCAGCTGCAAAAAAAAAAAAAAAAAAAAAAAGGTCAAATTCAAGGTATGCTTGATGAGGAAAAGCGTAGGGCCATGATGCCTCAGAACTCAGAACCCAGCCCCGCCCCTGGGAGTGACAGGGGAAGACATCTCTTCTCACCTCCTCTCCTTTGGGGATTCGCCGGCTGGAGATGATAATGATTTTGTCCTCCTTGTCAAATGTCACAACCTCTGCTACACAGTTAGGGGCACAGGAGTGGTTAATGTACCTAGATGGCAGGACAGAGTCAGCATCAGTGATACCAGGAGACACCCACAGAGCGGCCAACCCGAGACACTTCAATCCTTCCTCTCACCTGGCAGGGCCTCCAGTCAGCGTGGCGTCAATCACATGCTCGTTGTTTATCCGAAACATGTAGATGCCTCGATTCTACAACAGCAGAAATTGCGGAAAGAACAAGAATGTCAGGAAGCAAACTCAGGCAGTAGGCTTACCTGACCTGACCAAATCTCTCCCGCAGTTCTCCAACTACCCCTCGATCCAGGCTGCCCCTTGCTCCTTGGCAAAGGGTGGACTTCCTAGCAAGCCAGTCCCAGCCAGCCGCAGTACCTGCTCCTCATAGATTTTCTCCCGCCGATTGGCCACCTCATTGCGGATGATGGTGCCAATGTACTCGATGACCATGGTGTGCTTTTCTAGGTCCTTGGCTGCATAAAGCCCTAGGCCCTGGATGCGGGAGCGAGCCAGGTAGACATTGTTCTTCCACTCAGTGCGCAGGCGCCGGTACTGAGACGACTTGGAGTGCACGAACTGCTTGCTGTATGGGGTGTTGGTCTCGCCTGTGAAGGTGCTCTGATAGGCCTTAGACATGCTGGTGCTGTTCAGGGTATGGGGCCTGGGAGGTGATACAGTCCATGACAACACAGACCAAGCACACATCGCCCGCCTCCTCCCTGGGAACACAAAGTGCTAGCTAGGGGTATGTCAATCAGCAAGCACTGCAAGTGCCTGCTGCCTTGGGAGTGGCGTAGAGGCACCTGGGTCTCAGCTTGCAAGAGGCAGCGACTCACTGCTGGGACCCCTCTTGGACATCCTGGGTATCGGATACCACCCAGGACAGGGAGGAGGTATGGAGAGGGAAGAGGCACCAATTCCCCTACACTGAGCCTGCTGTCCCATTTCATACTTCCTGCCACCCTCCTGCCAAACCATGCTCAAGGCCACACTCTTTGAGGTCCCCAAGTGGCCCAGGCGCAGAATTTAAGCTGATGGTCTGCTCAATCCTGAGTCCTACCTCCTGCACTTGCTGTACGCCCTGAAAATGGGGGCATCTGTACCACAGTGGCTCCATCTGACTTTTAAGTGGCTGTAAAGACGGTACAGCCAGAAGATGGTACCCTCGCCTCCCTTCAGACCGTCCCGCTCTGCAGCTCAGCACTGGGCTGTGCAGACGGCTCAGTGCAGGGGAATGACAGCTGCCTGGTGGGAGACTTTCACCACCCTAGGGCACCTACCAAAGTCTTGCCCAGAGCAGTGGTTTTCAAACGCTTGGGATGCTTTTCTGTTTTATTTAGCAGATTCTTTTGTTTGGCAAAATATTAGCTCCAAGTCCAATCCAAAGGTGGAAATGGTTCCTCTGGCAAGTCCAATCTTAGGATAGAGACATCACACAGAAGGGGCAAGTCTGCCCACCCGCTTCTGTGATCTGGGCTTTGGGAACGCACATGCTTACAGTTTGAAAACCACTGCTGTACAGCATCAAGGACTAGGGCTAACTAGGGTAGAGTGCTCAACGTTCTAGGACAGCCTTCGAGCCACCAAAGGCCTTCATGGAGAGCCCTGCTGCCATGGATTCTGCCTCCCTCTACCCCAGGACCAAGGTTAGGCTGCTGTGGTACAGAGAGACCAGCAACCCACAGATTAAGAGGAGGGTCTAGTCCCAGCTGAGTGACCTTTATCGATCGAGTCACGCAGTCTTTCTGGGCCTCAGTTTTCTCAGCTATAAAGTGGGGATCATACCACCTGCCCTACCTACCTCATAAGGTTGTTGTGAGGATCAAATGAGATAATGGATGTGAAAACGCTTTGAAAAAAAAAGTATAAAGTGCTATACAAATGTAAGGCTGTATTATTTTTCTATAAAACTAATTATTTCTAAAGCAATTCAGCTTTGGAAAGGGAAGATGCCCTAGCACTCAAGGGGTGTCTGAAGTTTGGGAGTATCACCGGCCCCTCTGGAAGCAAAACCAAAGAAGAAAGAAGTGACCAGCTCCCTTACACATTTCACCATCGTCTAGACCAAGAACCGCCCCAGCAGCTGCTCCCAGGGTACCCAAGAGCTCTCTGTCCTGTTTCCCTGGTCAACCCAGTGCACCTGAGCTGAGTAGGGAAGAGGAAAGGATACCCTAGGACAGCTGTATACCTCTAATCAGGTCTATGGGTGATTCCCCAGGTTCTTGGAAACAACTCTGATCTGCATCTCAAACCCTCAGAATGCAGCCAGATGGTCCTACCCACATCCGCACCTACAGCCCAGGGCCCAGCCGCACAAGCTCACCGTTTGTAGTGTGTGAGGATTTTAGGTTCTGATCTGGCACAGCCGGTGGGGTTGATCATGAGTGGCAGTTCCATCAGGGGGTGGCGCCCGTAGCGGAATAAATAGTTCTGACAGCTCTCCACCCCAGGTAGCTGTGGGCACAGGGATTGCAGCCTCAGCTCCTCTGAGACGGACAAGTACGCCCAGTGGGCACCCACCTTGCTCCCAGCTCCTTGCCCCTTGCTTACCGACTCGGCTATTCGAAGCACGGCATGCACCGTCAGCCCAAAGAGCTCCTCGCCTTTCAGGTACTCGGGGAAGAGCCTCAGCATGCCAGCTTCTTTCCTCATGGCAGCCACAGGCTCAATGATGCGGTTCCACACAGCTAGACGAGAGACGGACGACAGCACACTTTAGAGTAACATTTGCTCACCCATCTCCAGCCCACAGCCCCATTTGTACACTCTACTTTCCACCACATGGCCTTCACTTCCCTGTGGCGCTTCAGGACCCCCTCCTGGTCTCCTACAAGTCCCAGAAGAAGATAAGCACAGAGCCCAAAGACCTGGCAGAAGGCACAGTTCTTTCTGAGTGAACATACATGCTTTGTAGTTGGGAAGATTATGCTGATGTTTGAGTAATGGCTGTAGCACTTAAGCCAAATAACCAAGTCTCCTCACAAGACTAGGTCTCTGTCTACACTGCATACAATGACAGTGTTCACCTCCTAGGGTTGCACGGACAAAACAACCTATATGAATCACTCTACTAACTGAACTGTGACTCAGTCCACGCTCAACAGAACATACTTCCCGCTGCCTTATTTATCACCAACACAGAAACAAAGGTCAAAAAGGAACAGCCTTGGCAGTCAAGAACAATGACTGCTCTTCCAAAAGACCCGGGTTCGGGTCCCATTACCCATAAGCCTGCTCATAATCATCTTTCTTTAACTCTAGTCCCAGGCAATCCTGAACTGGCCTCCATGGGCACCGTACGTGTGCGATATACAGACATAAATGCAGGAAAACACCCCCCACACACACAAAAATTAAAACTGAAAAAAAACTGAAGGGAATTAGGTGGGGCTGTAGCTCAGTGGTGTAAATGATAGTCTAGCATGTCCAAAGTCCTGGGTTCCATCCCCAGCACCTCAAAAACAAAACTCTAAAAAGAATTTTATATATGGGGGAAAAGGAATTTAAAACTGTGTGTAATAAACAATAGGATCTCAAAATATCATCACTGAACTGGGCTTGGAGGTGCACACCTGTAATCCTAGTACTCTGGAAGGAAGAGACAGGCAGATCTCTGAGTTCGAGGCCAGACTGGTCTACAGAGTGAGTTCCAGGCCAGCCAAGGCTACACAGAGAAACCCTGTCTCAAAACATAAAAGCAAAAAAGTTTAGGCTGGAGAGATGGCCTGATGATTAAGAGCACTGGCTGTTCTTCCAGAAGACCCAGGTTCAATTCCCAGCACCCACAAGGCAGCTCATAATAGTCTGTAACTCAGTGACATATGCATTGAAAAGCATCAATACACATAAAATAAAACAAAACAAAACAAAACAAACAAACAACAACAACAACAACAAAAAGACAGGTAATGGCAGCGCACGCCTTTTGATCCCAGCACTCAGGAAGCAGAGGCAGGAGAAGCTCAAGGCCAGCCTAGGCTACAGAGTCAGCCCCAGGACAGCCTAGGCTATCCAGAAAAACCCTGTTTTGAAAAAACAAAACCGACAATACCAAAGAAACAAAAACAACAAAACAAAAAACCGAAAAACCCACACACATACAAACATCATTTAATCTATAATTGGGAGGGGGGGGATGCTAAAATATTATTATTATTATTATTATTATTATTATTTTGAGAAAGTCTCCTCCTGTAGCCCTAACTTTGAACTCAGGATCTTCCTGCCTTAATCTCCCAGGTGTTGGGAGCACAGGTGTGAGGTAGCTGCTTGGCTAATCAAAATATTTACACTGCAAAGGTATTTCAAGTGACTAAGACTAAACCCCGTTATCTGGGGTTTTGAGATGGTGTGCTGCTTGAGGGAGGGGCCCACCTTGGGGAGACGCATCAGTGAAGACCAGATCGTCTAAACCCTGTTCAATGACTTTGATCACAAACTCGGGCCGTCCATTATTCTCGCTGATGGAGCAGCGGTAGCAGCAGCGGCGATTATTGGTCCGAAGACTCCAGTAGATGCGAGTGGCCTCATAGCCCACAGGATAGAGGGCCGTGGCACTGTGGAAGTCAGCCATCTGGTGTGGGAGCAGCTGACCAATGGCATGAAACACAAGACCTCCCACCCGGAACATGTGCAGCCGCTCTCCCCGCTGGATGATGCTGGCGATCTGCTTCACCTCATCCCGTTCAATGTAGACCCTCCGGAAGACAGCGAACGAGCTCAGCTCCTGCTCACAGGGCCCCTTGATCTTGTGCATTGGGCACAGCATAGTCTTGTCCTTGAAGAACATGCACTTGGCACGGATGGCACAGGCAAAATGGTAGACACTGGGGCAGCGCATGCGATTGCAGCTGCTGGTGGCACCGGTTCGCTGGCACAGGGAGCACTTGGTTAGCAGTCCTCGGTGCAGGGCCACCTCCACGTTCATCAGTGCCCCGCCCTGGGTCTCATACACTTCCGTGGACCACAGGGCGCAGTTGAGGTGTACCCAGAGGTCCAGGTCCAGATTGAGCAGGCGGGCCGGCCCGTCGGTGGCACCATCTCCCTCTTCGTGGCAGAAGCAGCAGCGCCGCATGTCCCGAGGCACCTTGTTCGGTCTCAAGGCCGTACCAAGCTGCTCCATGAACTCTGCCACCTCCCGCTCACCCTCTTGCCGGCCACTGCCCTTCTGGATGGTCAAGAGTAGCCGCAGCCGCTTCCAGCGTACCCCTTTCCACTTTTTGAGGCGTGGGGGACGGGAATCTTCACTCTCTTCAGGGGGCCGGGCTCGGGGTTTAGGCCGGGCAGATTCAGGGGATGAAGCCAGTGGCAGAGGGGAAGGGATTGGTGGCTCAGCAGACGGCTCAGCCTGAAGTTCAACCATGGGCTCCGCGGGAGGGCTGGCAGGAGAGGGTGCCACGGGGGACGGAGGTGGGGAAGGTTCCTCAGGAGGAGGAGCGGAGAGCTGCCTCACGTCCAGGTTGGAGACATTATAGGTGTAGCTGTGCTGGGTGGACGGCTCTGGGGCAGGACTTTCCTACGGGAGCGGGCCTGGACGTTACTGTCAGGTCTTCAGCTACTCAATCCTCCCGCCTCCCTATCAGACTCCACTCCCTCAGAAGTCTACTGCCTTCTTTGCCCTAGGAGTACCTTCTTCCTAAAACTGACCCTCCTCCCCCAGACCCACCTGCTTCAAGAGGCTCAAGATATCTAACTGGCTCTTGAGGGTGTAGCCAGGCAACACTGCATCAAACTGCTTCAGCCAGTCAGGTCCAGTGTCTGGGCCCTTGCCACTCAAACCTTTTTCTTTTCCACCTACGGAAAGGAAAAGCGTCAGTCTCCCCAGAAGCCCTCTCTGGTCTAAAGGCGGTCTCCAGCTCTACTCACCGCGGCCCTCGGCTTCCCCCTTCTTAGACTCCAGCCCTGCCCGGGCAGGGCCATCTGGAAACAGCACCTCGTAGGAGTTGGGGATCTTCATGCTCAGTAACTCTGCCACTGCAACCATCACACCATTCAGGTTCTGCTGGGGCAGAAGAAAGGGTGGGACAGAACGTGTCAGCAGCACCTGCAGCAGGCCCACAGCAAGCCTGCTGCGCAGGGTGGTCAGTGCACCCTGTTCCTCTGAGCTTGCCTCGCACGACTTTTCCTGAACCACAGCAGCTACGCATAGAGCTCCACAGCGAGATGAGAATGCCAGTGTTTGCAAAGAAACTTGGACTGTTGTTTAAACTGTTTGCCAACTTTCTTTGACCACAGAACCATGTACCAGGGTTCCACCTAACGTGACTGGAGGAGCAAGGTCTTGTTGCATTTGTCACTAGACATTTGGGTGGAAGGCTGGTTGCCTATCTTTATCTGTGGGTGGTGAGCCCTATGAGGGACCCCATTTCCCTCACTCAGACCATAGCACCTAGGCCAGCCTTTCAAACAAGCAGGAATTCTGGACAAATATTTGGACAGTTGCAATTTTTTTTTTTTTTTTTTGAATCTAGACAAGCTCTGAAGACTTCCCTCTGACCCAAGTCCTCTCTGGCCTCAAGGTACCCCTAGGACACACCTTGGCAGCAGCAGCAGAGACTGTCAGCATGACTGACACCTCACTTCCTTTGCCCTTTTCCCAAGCTGTAGCAGGCAGCTTTCCAGAGACGTCCAGGTCAAGGGCCCCGTAAGGTTTGCTATCCGGGAAGACTGGATGAAAAAGAGAGGGAAACTTGTACAGATTCAGTCTCTTCCCACTACCACCCTGACTTCTGACAACCCAGCTACCTTGGACCTGGCCCATGCCATGAGCAGCACATACCGGGGATGCTGGCACGCGGGATAATGGGGATGACAGGGGAGAGGGCCCGGCAGTCCTGCTCCCAGCGGCCAGAGCCCAGCTGAGGGAAACGTGGGGCTTCTTCCCCAAGGATGCTCTCAGGGGATGAAGCCGGCACGATGCTATCAGGAGAATCGCTGTCCTCATCACTCTCCATCCTGAAGCCAAATGCAAATAGGTGTTGGTACAGGCCCATGGATGCTCCCTCTGAGAGCTTAAGATTGCGAGGTGAGGCCATACCCGAAAGTTGGCCCCAGCTAAGGAAATCCTAGGCCATCTGTCCTCCACCCTGTTCCCCACCTGACATCCTCAGTCTGATTGTGAGGGGGTGTAGGCAGAGCAGCCAGCAGGTCTAAACTCTTCACCTCGGCGGCATCTGAGGGGAGGGAGGGAGAAGAACAGTGGAGGTGAGTGTGGGGTGGAGATGGTACTCTGTCCTCAGCATTTCAGCTTCAACTCGCTGCTGTGAGGAACTGTCTACTCAGCTAACAGACACTGAGCCTTCGCTGTGTGCCACACGCGTTTAAAGACAAGGTCCCACCTATGGAGCGAGGCAAGCTGCCTTCACACTCAGGATCCCTGCTGCCTGTCTTCTTCAGCTCTCACAGGGACCACGGGCATGAGCCACCACATCACTCCTTATGTAAATCTTTTAGTAACTACTAGGTAGATCCTACAGTGTCTAGTCTGTAAGGAGGAAATCAAGGCTCACAAGTTAACCAAGCTCCTTGGTCTAAGTAACACAGCTAAAGACACTCATGTGCTAGAGTGTAAATGTAGGCCAGGATGTGGTGCTGGACCTTTTCTTCCCACAGCCTTCACTGGGCCTTGCCCTGTTGGCCTCCTCCCCTGCTGCTTCTGCAGACTCCAGAGGGCTCCCCCCACCCTTGTCCTGAGCACACAATCACGGATGGGCCCTTCCCAATGAATGTCGTTGTACAAGTACACAGGCAGCGCCCAATGCTTTCACTTCTGACACCAAGTGGCAGGGCGCCACAGCGTGCCTGGAACTCACCCCTCAGTGTTCCCTCAGTGTCCTGGGCAGAGGCTGCGTCCTTGGGGTGCTCCCCCAGCTCGTCAGAGGGAGTGACACCGTTCACCATCTTCTGCTGCACCGATGGGGGTGGGGTGGGGGGCAGCGACGAGGGTGGTGTCGGCGGGTTACTCAGGTTATTCTGAGGGGTGGGGTGGGTGTTGTGTGCAAGGTGGCATGGGGAGACTGGTATAATCTCCTGGCCCCACGTTACATCAGCATCTTCCTCCAGCCTTTCATCCCCACCTCCAACCCCAAGAATTTCATTATTCCCAAGAAGTAATGTCATTTTCCTGACCTTGGTGAGCAGCTGAGCGTAGTAGTCAGGGCCGGTATGCAGGGCCCCACTTCCAAAGGACCCCCTGAGCTGGCTCTGCCCACTGACTAGGCAGCCACTGCCAAAGGGAGCAAAGAGGCTAAAATTGGCGGTGATGGTAGGCTCCGTCAGGGGAAGCTGGGACAGTTCCTAGGAGGGGCAAGATGGCAAAGCTGGAGCGCTGCAGCACTCACAGCTGCCCCTTCAGACCTCGGAGACAGGCTACCCATCCCCCTGTCCAGGGATGAGACCATGGGGCTGGTCCTGGGGATCACCTGTTTTAGCTGTTTCAATAAGGCCTCGTTGGTCCTGACCCCATCTTCTTTTCGCAGCTTCTTTCGGGAGCTCACCAACCTGTCGCTTGCCTTCTGTACCCGCTTAGGCTTCACTGTCAAAGGCTTTCTTATGGCTGCATCCTAAACCAGAGAAGCCCTGTGAAGGCTGCTGCCCTGCTCATTTGACCTCCACAATTGGAGGTACCACCACCATGCCACTCTGGCCAGAGCACTCACCTCTTTGTTGCTGGAAGCACCCTGGAGCTTCTGCTCCAGCCCTGACAGTTTGCTGTCAATGTGTCCATTGATCTCGGCTCGGAGGCCCTCAGGCCCCCGCCCAGCGCCAAGTTGCACATTCTTTGCCCGCAGAAGCTTCTGCAAGAGGAGATGCCCAGCCTCTGAGCGGGAGCCTGCCAGCAGAAGGTGGTTGCTGGTGCCTGCTGTCCCGAGCGGCTCCCCATTGGCCTCCCTTTTCACTGCCTGTGCGCCCAGGGCACACGGCTCTTCCCGGGGCTCTTGCTTGATGCTGAGTTGGGATGGCTCATGGGCCATCTGTCCATTCACCTGCTCCAAATGCCCAGGTAGCAGGCTGTTCTGCTCCGGCTTCCGGGCTTCTGCTAGGTTGTCTGAGCGGTCCCAAGGTCCCAGTCCCTTGCCAAAGAAAGTATCTGCAAGCTGGGCGGCAGCAGGTGAGACCCTCCCAGGAGGCAGCTCCAAGGTTGGCCCCTGGGGCTTTGGAACCCCTGGATGGGTGGGTGTTAACTGGGCACTGGGGGAAGGTAACTGTGAAGGTCTCTTTGGCTCTTGGGGACTGGATGGCGGAGGTGTGGGATGAACAGGGCCAAGCGCTGGTCCTGTAGATAAGGCTCCTTGTGGGACAGGGAGCCGGGGTGGGCCCTGAGGTCGAGACCCTGCCCCTAGCTCCTGGAGGGGTCCTGTCTGAGATCCAGAGAAACCCCCAGGTTGAGGTTGGCAGCCCAGGAGGCCCTGGAGGGGAGAGGGCTGGGCCCCAGGCTCCTGGCACGGTGCAGTCTGGCGCAGCGCCTGACTGTGCTGCAGCTGCCGCTGCATGAGGAATGCCTGTAGCTGCTGCTGCTGCTGAGGGCTCAGGTGTCGCAGCTGTGGGTTTTTAGCCAGCACTCCTTGAAGCTGTGCTCGAAGCTGACCCACTGTAGGCATGACTCCAACCCCAGGAAGACCCTGCCCAGACTGAGGGACTGGCCCTGACTTGGGAGGCTGTGGCCCTGTGTTATTTTGAATGGGTCGATCTAGCCCAAGGGGCTGCTGGGAGCCCAGAAGGTTCTGGCCCATAGGTCCAGGCTGCTCCCCTAAGGGAACAGAGGATTGGGCCAGCAGGTGGGGTATAGATGGGGCCTCAGAAGAGGCTGCGCTCCCTAATTGCTGCCCATGGTTTCCTCCACCTGCTGTGTGGAGCAAGTTAACTTGCGGCTGAGGTTGTCCCGGGAGCCTTAGTGGTGGCTGCAGCGGCACTGAGGCGGGCTGAGACTGGGCCTGGGATTGAACAAGTAGGAGCTGTGAGTCTCCGGAAACAGAGGGCTTTACCTCCCCTGGCTCAACAGACATTGACTCTGGTGTAGTCCCCACTGCCAGCGGTCCTCCTGGATGTGCGGAGGATCCCTCAGTGACCTCTGAAGGAAGCGCTGTCTCTGCAGCATTTTGTTCCTTGCCTGTCAGGAGGAGGGTTGGGCCTAGGGCTCCAGGGCTAGAAAAGTGTTGAAGAGGCTTGCCTGGCATGCCAGGGCCAAGCGTCACCTGCTGCTGCTGCTGCTGCTGCTGCTGCTGCTGCTGCTGCTGCTGCTGAGGAGATAGTAAAGTTCGATTTGGGTTCAAGAGGCCCATCTGCTGCTGCTGCTGCTGCTGAAGTTGTTGTTGCTGCTGCAGCTGCAAGTGCAACTGTTGCTGCTGCTGTAGCTGTTGTTGCTGCTGCAGCTGTTGCTGTTGTTGCAGCTGTTGCTGTTGTTGCTGCTGCTGCAGCTGTTGCTGCTGCTGTAAGGAGCCCAAGGCCTGAGCACTCATTTTGGGCTGTCCACTGTGTGACACCATTCCTTGCTGAAGATGAGAAAGCCCTGTCATAGAACCCTGTTGATGCTGCTGCTGCTGCTGCTGCTGCTGCTGCTGCTGCTGCTGCTGCTGCTGGGCTGTGAGCAGCCTGTGTCCCATGAGGCTGTGACCCTGCTGTGCCATCTGAGGGGAACTCAGCACCCTGGACTGAGTCATAAGCACCTGTCTGTGAGGGCCCTGCGGACCCAAAGCTCCAGAGTGCTGCTGCACTGCCACCTGGGCAGGACCCAGCATGCCCTGGGATCCCTGTGATTGCTGGGGTGACAATTGTTGGACCAGGAGGCCCTGGTGGTTGCTGGGAGGCAAAAGGCCCTGAGGCTTGGGCCCCAGAGCCTGGTTCTGTACTCCGGGACCCTGTTGCTGTTGGATTGCCACCTGCCCTAAGAGGTGTTGCTGTTGCTGTTGCTGTTGCTGCTGCTGCTGCTGCAGTTTCTGGGCCAGCTGCATTCGTTGCTGCTGCAGCTGTAGTTGCCTTTCCTGTAAAAGCCTCGAGTCAGGTCCAAGGCTTCGGAGAGCAAGATTGCCAGGGAAGAAGCTCCCTGAGGGGCCAGTCAAGGATCCAGCCACACCAGAATGCTGCTGTTGCTGCTGCTGGGCCAAGGCAGTATTGAGGAATGGACCACCAGGCTGTCCAGGTAGTACCATACCCCCTGGAGGCAGACGAAGACCTCCAGCTTGCCCTCCCGGAGGCGCCTGTGGCGGCTGTAACCCATGACCAGGGAGTAGCTGGCCAGGCAGCTTAGAGAGTACCCGAGGATTCTGAGAAGGGCTGAGAGCCAGTACAGCCGAGTGCTGCTGCTGTTGCTGCTGCTGCTGCTGTTGCTGCTGCTGCTGCTTGTTTCGATATTCTGCCATGAGATTTGTGTGTTCCTTCTGCTGTTTCCGGACCTAGCAGGGGAGGGTTGGAGAGGTTAGCCTGGCCACTGCCCACCCCAGCCGCCTCTTATGCCCGGTTTCTAAGCTGAACTTGGCTTTCCCCACCTGGTCCAGCTGCTTCTGGATCTTGCTTTGCTGCTCCGTAACCAGCTTGAGCTTCTCAGCATCAGCTTCTGGGAACTCACGGCCAGCCTTCTTAGCAGTGCGCTGCTTGGCACACAGAGCCTTCCGAGACTTTCGGTGCACACCGATCTGTTCCTCCAGCACCTTCAGCTGCATCTGCAGGAGCTGCTGGGTGTGAAACAGCCACTCCTCATACTGCCGCTGGTCAGCTTCGTCTGGGAATGGAACTCATACGTTAGGATCCGCAGAGTCGTGACCCGCTTCCACAGGCTCCTAACCATTCTGTACACCCTCTTTCTTTGCCCATACTCACTGATCACTCCCTGGGCAAAAGTGGGTGGGTTGGGACGAGGCTGGGAAGGGTCACTAGCATTCCGCTCCTGTGGTAAGAGAGATTTCTAAAATGTCATTGTTTCATTCCAGGCCTCTAAAGAGAGGCCCCAGGGGAATTGTACACAAGTTCCTACTTCCCCCTTACCTGGCCACTCCCAGGTGCCACATGGTTCTGAAGATCATTGCCAGAACCCCCAGAGAGCCTCTGAGCCAGCAGTGATACTTGCTGCCTAGAGTTTATATAGCATAAGGGATTATGGTATCAGGGAGGGGGCACAATGGGACATGCTGGGGAGGGACCATGAGAACAGAAGCCCTGATTCTTACCTGTTCATCCCAGGTGCCACCCCAATGCTGCCCTGAGCCATCACTTTCTTGATACCTTTCAAAGCTACCATCTTGGCCTTTGCAATAGGATCAATGATATCTTCTGCAGCAAATTTGTCCAAGTCTGAAGAGGGAAGAAAGGAATACGCTGGGTTTGAGAGTCCAGGCTCCATGGCAAAATGGCTGCTCTTTTCCAGTGCTCTGTTCTCTTCACACACAACAATGACACAGCAAGTCCACTCGGCTAAGGAGGAGCCAAGAACCTGATGATTCAGTGCTAGTGTTCATGGCTCACATGGCCCCTTTAAAACATCTGCTGAGTCAGCTTTGTAAGCCTCGGTTTCCCTCATTTGATTTGAGATCAAGATTACTACTCTGCCTACTTCATGGTGCTGCAGACACTCATGGCACATTTTCTGAGCCAGATATCTTCAAAGTAGCATTCCACAACCAACACAGCTCAAGAACCCAAGGTAGGCTGTGTGACAAAGCCCTAGACAGTAGGGCTGTTTGTGACACACACACACACACACACACACACAAAATCACCCAACTACCCACTGTCCTGCTGGTCTAGGACTGAGAAAAAACAAAACCTGGGCAGTGGCGCACACCTGCAATCCCAGCGCTTGAAGGCTGTGACACGAAGATTTGAAACTTAAGGCCAACTTGTGCTATACAGTGTGACCCTGTCTCACAAAAACAAAACCAGAACAAACCAGGTACGGTGGCGCATGCTCCCACTCCAGCACTCAATGAGTGGAGATAGGAGAATCCTAACTTTAAAAGTCATTCTCATACTCAGTTACACAACGGGACACACGCTCACTTCCCACACTGCTCTCACCTATCCCCCCTGCCCTCACCCACCCCCAAAACAAACAAACTGTAAGGAGGCAACAACAAAAATCTAAAATCCTACACTGTGGTTTGGGGGTGCATTTATTTGCTTAATTAATTTGTTCATTTTAGACATGTAGCTCTGGCCATCTTGGAACTCACTCTGTAGACCTGGCTGGCCTGAACTCTCAAGAGATCTTCCTGCCTCTCTCTCCCGAGCACAGGCTGTGTACCACCATGCCTGGCTGTCACTTTGTTATATGTCTCTCCTGCTCAGAAAACTGACTCATGGCATTGTAAAGGAATAACTACTCTCATTCGCATAAAATTCTAATGCTGCTATGTTAACACCTAGCTCTGCTGGTTGTCTACTCTTGACAAGTAACTTCACTTTTATGCCTCCATTTCCTCTTTTTTATGTTTTGATTTTGTTTTTCAAGACAGGGTTTCTCTGTGTAGCCTTGGCTGTCCGGGACTTGCTTTGTAGACCAGGCTAGCCTCGAACTCAAGAGACCTGCCTGCTGCTGTCTCCCGAGTGCTGAGATTACAGGAATGAGCCGCCATGCCCAGCTCATTTTGATGCCCTTCTGCAATCAAAGCCAACTAGAGTATCCATTTCATCAGTCTGATGTTAGGATGAAATCTAGCACTAGTGACAAACAGCATTGCCTGGCAAAGAGTTCAATAAATGCAATCAGTTAGAGGGATCCCTCAATATGGCCGCACTTCCTCTCTCCCACGTAAGAGCAGTGCCTACTCTCTGCAGCGCCTGTCTGTTCTTCTCTACGTAGCACTCACTGTTTCCACAGGTTTCCTTGCCTCTGTAGCTTCCTCTTCCACGTACCTGGACTGCTTACCCTCATACCTCTCCAAGTCCCAAACTTAACCAGACATAAAGCCTTTGCTAATCAGGCTTCATTCATTCAGCTCTCCTCTCAAAAGCTCCACTGCTCGGCTCTCTGCTTACAGTGCTTTGCTGTTTAGCCAAAGTCCCTGGTGTGCACTTCCCTTAACTAAGCCGTATCTTGCACTAGAGTCGGTGCTCACTTGGTTTGCATCACGCTTAACTATCCAACGTGAAGTTACCTGTGTCGGGGAAGAAGCTGTTAGCCAGCTGTTGCTGCTGCATTGCCAGCTGCTGGGGTTTCATGCACATGGAAGCTGGCATGGCATTCATGGGTTTCTGTGCCAACACCGGTTGTGAACTCTGTTGGGGCACCAAGCCGGTCTGCCCTGCTTGCTGCCCACTTAGCATATGCCCTTGGTTAGACATCATAGCCACAGATGGGGCCAGGCGCTGCTGAAGAGAATGAGCTGGTGGCTGGGTAGGCATCAGTGACTGGCCCACGCCTGGCTGTCGGGAACTTCCAAGACCCAGAGCAAGCTGCTGTGGAGGCCCAGCCTCATGGGGCAAAGGCAGGGCCTGGGCAGGGCCTGATGTAGGAAGGAGAGAGTGCTGCTGCTGCTGCTGCTGCTGCTGCTGCTGCTGGGCAGGCTGCAACTGTGCCGAAAGCTGCTGCTTCTTCTGCAGCTCCTTCTTCTCATGCTCTAACAGGTCCTCGATGAGCAGAGGCAGCTCACTGGCCACCAATGAACTCTCCATTTTGTCCAGCTCATCCCCAGGTGCTGCATGTCCACCGGGCAAGGTTAGGGCCCCACTCTCCAGCTCAAACTTTTCTAGAAGGGAGGATCCCCCCGGGGCACTCAGTGAGCTGGGGTTCAGCAAGTGAGCTGGTGTTCCTCCTGTGGCCCCGAATGGGCCTTTCTCAGATGTGTGCCCACTGCTGGGGAACGGCCCTGCACCGACTCGAGTGTCCCGGCTGCCCATCACAGTCTGTCCTGGCTTCAGTCCCAGGCTGAGGGGAGTGGCAGGAGGTGCTGGCTCCACCTTGGGGGTGTTAATGGTGAACTGGCAAGGAGAAGGATGGCGCCCTCCCTCCTCCACTTTGGGCTTCACCTCAGGGAGCACGGATGTTAGGCGAGGAGGCTCAGCGTTGTCTGTGGCAGGGGGAGGGCGCTCCTCAGACCCCAGGGATCCCGGCTCCACCCCCCGCAGCAGGGCTTCTCGCTCAGCCTTCTCATTGGCCGACTCCACCAGCCTCAGGTGCTCATTGAAGATGTCCTTCTTGTCCCCAGTGTCCAGCTCAGGGTCCGTGTAGGCTAGCAGGTCAAATTCATCGCCATTCAGGAGGTCATCCAAGTGGGGGTCATTAGTCTCCAGGTTCTCCAGGGTGCCCAGCTCATCGTCGGCCTTGGCCACATCCACACCCAGACTCAGGTGAGCGAGCTCTTCATCGTCCTCCAGGGCCTTGTGGGCGTCAAAGTCATCGTCTAGCTCAGGATCCTCACACGGCAGCTTCCCAGCTTCCAAGGCCAGAGGGGGGCGACCAAGTTCAGAGCTTGATGGTGGGCGGCTGACCAGCTCCAAGCCAGCTGGTAAGGCAGGGCCCTTGCTATGGGGTGTCTGATGAAGGCTGTTGTTCATCTCAGGGGCTGGCGGGGCTGAGGGCTTTTGGGGGGGAAGGCCTGAAACAGCCAGGCCCCGAAGACCTTCAGGAGCCAGTCTATGGGTTTCCTCGTTTACTGGGTAAAAACGAGGCCTCTGTGGGGGGCCCTGAACAGGAAACGGAGAACCCCCAGGTCCAAGTCCTTTCTGTACATTGTGTCGCAACTCAATGAACTGAGCAGGACCAGCTGGACCAGGCACTGGCTCAGCAGGGCCCGGAAGGCGCGTAGGGATTCCTGCCAAGGGGGAAGCTAACGCTTGACGGCCAAGTTCAGGACCAGGAGTTGATGGGAATCGAGCAGACATGGCAAGTCTCATGGAGCTTGCTGCTGTTGCCTGTTGTTGTTGCTGCTGCTGCTGCTGCCATAGTTGCTGCTGCTGTTGCTGCTGTTGCTGCTGTTGCTGCTGCAAGGGCAGGGACCCAGGATACGGTGTTCGCTGGTAGAAGGCCTGGGAGCCTCCGACAAGTTGCCTGGAAAAATACGCATTAGTCTGTGAGACACAATCAGCAAGGAGGGCAAGATCGGAGGCTTAGGACCCATAGTGAGAAAACACAAAAGGAACAGTGAGGGAAAACAATGAGGAAGAGTAAATAATAACAAAGACCAGTGACACGGAAAGAGCAGAGGCAGTGCACAATGATGCCAAAATCTGTTCCATTCTCTCTCTCACGAGCATGTGCACACACCCTCCTGGAACCTCACCTGCTATTCATGTCCATGGAAGGTGTGGCTGGTGGAAGTGGCCGAGAGAGCCGGTCCTCACTGGAGAAAGCTCCTGGTCCCAGGATAGGACCGCCTAGCTTGCTTGAGGGCAAACCGACAACACTGCTCTTATCCTAGATGACAGATGTAGATGAAGCTATAGCTTCGGCCAGTATGCTGGTCCCACCACCCCTTGCCAGTCTACCTACCTGAGACCCAGGGAGAGGGGTCTGGCCTCGACTCAGCGGCTCGAAGGCAGGGCCGCTGGGCTCTGCGCCCCAGGAGCCTGGAGGCCCCGCTGAGCCCGCAGCTGCCGCAGCTGTCTCCTTCTCCTGCCGCAGGGTGTTTCGCTGGATCTGCTGCCGAATCAGCAGCTCTCGTAGTCGCTGGCGCTGTCCAGAAAACAGAAATAAGCCCATTCCATTCTAATCCCAGGGCTGGCAGAGAGAGAAGTGCGGCAGGACCAGCTGTGGGACATCCCCTCACCTGCCGCTGCTTCTCCAGCTCTGTCTGGCTGAGGCTAGACATGCCTGCGTCCTGGGCACTCGAGAGCTCAGGTGTTGCCAAAGAGCTACTACTCATTGCAGCTCCTGGGTCTTCTCGCTTTTCCACGGGAGAGGTGATGCCTGCCCTTTGTGAGGCTCCATGGGACAAATAGGGTAGGGATCCATCGGGTGTGGGAGGCGGCAGAACTGATGCGGGGCGTAGTGGGGACAGCCCATAGCCTTCCCCTGTGGGCCCACTACTGGGCCCCAGGGGGCTGCCTGATGGGTGAAAGTTCCCCGTGGCTACTGCGTAGTTTGTGCTTTGAGGCTTGCCCAAGGTAGGGCCAGGCCCAAAATGGCTGTTGATCCCATGGGGTGGAGGGAGACCAGGCTGAGGGACAGGAGGCTTTAGGGAAGGCTCCCCTACCCCCTGTGGGAAAGTGAACCGCATGGGAGACGGGGTGCCCACAAATGTGCCTGTCCCAGGAGAACGGGCAAAACTGGGGGGCTGCCCACTTGGGACCTTGGCATGGAGCTCACCTGCTGGGCCAGAGGGCAGGGCTGCTGGGAAACCCCCAGCTCCCAGCGGAGCGTGGGCTAGGGGCCCAGCCTTAAAGGCAACTTCAGGGGGCTGGGGTCGGGGTGGCTTATGCAATGGGGCAAAGGGGTCACGGGACTGAGGGCGTGAGGGTGGCCGGGAATACGGGTCAGGGGACTGAAAGCGAGGGGTAACAGGGGATGGGCAGAAAGCCTCAGCAGACAGAGGACGTGGGGTCAAAGGGGACTGGGAACTGGACTGGGACTGAGGACTGGCGGGCACTCTGGAGAAAGGGTCAGAGGGCAGTGATCGAGGAGGCAGGGCACAGCAGCTCTCAGTGGGGGGTGGTTGGGGCCGAGGAGTCAATGGGGGCTGGGCATAGGGGTCAGGGTAGGGGCCAGGACGAAAGACATCTGGGTGGTTGGGAGGAGAAGGAGCCAAAGCCTGGGCAGGGGGTGGCTCCTGGGCCCGTAAGCCCAGGCCTGGGCTCTGGGGCTCTACCTGAGATGCCCGAGGGGTAAGGGGGGCTTTGAAGACATCAGGTGCCTTTAACTCCAGGCCACCTAGGTGGGGGCCTGAAGGAGAGTCAACACAGCCCAGGTTTGGGGGACCGTAGCCAGGAGAGGATGCCCCAAGCTCTTCCTTCTTCACTTCTAGGGTCTTCCGAGCCTCCCCAAAAGGTGGGGGCGAGAGCAGAGGCTCGGAAGCCTTGCCTCCCGCTACCCCTGGGCTCTCAGGCACAGCCAGGTTGTCCAATGAGGGGCAGCGGGGTTTGAGGAAGGGGTCAGGCGTGGAAGGCTGGTGTCTAGGGGTACCCGGTGGGGTAGTATGAAATTCCCCTGGCTGGCCAGTCCCAGGTCGAGTTGTGGTACCCAGCATCGGGGGCTGGGCAGGGGCTCCAGTGGGGCTTGGGTAAGGAGGATAGGTGGGTGGTGCCGCAGAGAAGCGGGGCTCCGGGGCGTAGGCAGGGGCCAGTCCAAAGGGGTCCTGCGAAGGCACTTGGGCGGGCACCTGGGGCGGAAGCTTGAGGAAGAGCTCACCAGGTGAGTCAGGGCCGGGCACTGTGCCCGCTGGTGGCTTCAGGAACCCGTCCGCAGAGGTAGACAAGCCAGCAGGGGTGGTGGGGCTGCCAATGAAAATGGTGGGGGCCGCAGCAGGGGGCGGGCTGCCCAGTGCCCCTGGCTGGGAGGGAATGCGAAGATGGAGGGCCGGTCGATCAGTCTTGCGGGCTATTTCGCCCACCTTGGCCTGCTTGTTGATCTGGCTCTCAGCTTGCTACAGAAAGAGACCATGCAGAACAGTCAGGCTGTTTGCTGTAGGTATGATCCGCCCCTCGACCCTAGGAAAGCCAACCACTCACCTTCTGCACCTTGTTGATGCGGTGAGCAGCCCGGTTATCTTTGGCCTTTTGCTAAGGGACACAGGACACGATACAGGGCTCCGTGCTCAGCCTCAAGCCCAGCCCCCAGCCCCTGTGTCACACCGCCTCCCCAGAAACCAGTCCTCCCTCTAGGAGTGGCAGGAGACAGGAGAAGAGGGATGAAGGGAGTGGAAGGACCTGAGCTAAGCCCCAAAGATGCCTCCATTTCAGGCCTCAAACTAGCCTGGGCCTGTCTTACCAGGTAGGGGGCTTTGTCAGCAGCTGGAACCTTTCTCCAGAGCTTCATGATTTGTTTGCATCGGCTAGACCAGTCTGGAAAGCAGAAAGATCAAGTCAGAAAAGACTTGGCAGGTGACCCCTCCACCTGCCGGGTTGTTGCCCTTGCCCTTGCCTAGAGGTACCTGGGTAATCTTGCTTGAGATTAGGAAAGTTAATGTTGGCATAGAGTACAGGTGAAATAGTGGAGAGCTGGCCCAGTTCCTCATCTTTTTCCCAACGCTGTAGACTCCGCTGGTTATAGGACAGCCCGTCACCCTCGCCCTCGGTGGTAGGGGTGGTAGGAGTGGAGGGCGTGGTGCCCCCTGAGCCTGTCCAAGGGCTGTCTGGCTCACCGGGTTCTGGGCTAAAGAAGCCCCCGCGCTCCCTGGGGCGCAGGGGCAGAGAGTCACAGAGGGCAGAGATTTCAAGACACACCCCAGACCAACCGTCCAGAACCCCGAGCCCCTGCTCAGCCCCATCTGAGGAAGGCCGCTCAGAAGAGAGCAGGGGAGCCAGAGAGTCATCTCTCAGTGGCTCACCATCAAAAAGAGGCAAAGCAGGGGCCCGCATGGAGGGAGAGGACAACACGGACCACCCAAGACAGTTAAGCACAGATACCAACCTAGAATCTAAGAAGGGGGACTGGCAGAGGCCTGGGTAGGAGTCCATTGGGCTGCTGGAGGGGAGACTGCCCAAAGGGAGTCCACCTGCAAGAGCAACAGGATCAGAGAAAAAGAAGCAAGCGACCTATTCAGGGAACAAGGTTGGCTACAGCAGACTTGGAAGCAGCCCCGGCCATAAGCACCTTGGAGAAAAGGCCTCTGCAGTGGTGTACGGCTGCCTTCTAGGCCAGGAGTTCCACAACCCAAAGGCTGCTCTCGTTCTGAGCCCAGCACATCCTTAAAAAGCTGCTGCAGGTCCTTGGACTCCATCTTGGGCAGTTCTGTGGGGGAATGACAAAGCACACTGCTGAGTGAGAGAGGTTCGCGTGGCCAAAGACAGTGACCAGGGCTCTCCCACCAGAGCAGTACAGAGCAGTCCCACAGATAGGACCTTCTTTCCCTGTGGAGGACCCTCACACACAGAAGGCCTGTGCAGGCCTCACCTTCTGTGGGAATCCTGTCTAAGTCAGAGCTGAGCACTCCTTCACCTGGGGTGCCTGGTTTCTCAGGGTCACTGGGTGCTGGGGATGCCTTTACACCCCCATCCTCAAGCCCTGTAACAGCAGAGGAGAAGCATCAGTCAGCAGGACGGAGGAGCAACACACCACCCAGGGCAATGTCAACCACAGGAGACATGGAACCGCATCCAGGCTCCAACTCCAGCAGTGTCCAGGGGTAGAACCAACTGGTAACAAGCAAGACCAGGATGGGACTCAGTTCCCCAGAAGCCCTCACCTGGTATTTCAGCCATGCCCTCAGGCCCACGGGACTCTTCATCTGCAACATCTGGACCATCATCTCCTATGAGCAACAGTCCCACTCTCATCAGAGACCAGTGATGCCTGATGCCCAGAATGGGGCCGTTGACCCACCCTTAGTTGACACCCCCTCCCATACCTTTGCCAATCATGAAGCGAAAAGTAGGCTAGATGCCCCAGAACATTTCCTCTCCATTAACCAACCTTTGTGCAAGGGTGTAGGCTCCTTCCTATCTGAAACTCCATCCCCCCGAGGTTTTGGAGTTCCCAGTCCAAGGCCTGGACGGGCCACACCAACTGCAAACAGGGCCTTCCGACTTAGGTCCAACAGTTCCTTCCCAAAGAAGGCTTCCTGCAGGAGTCAAGAGAAGCAGTTTTTGGAGCCCTGTGGATACAGCCCCTCCATATCCTCACCCCAAGAAGCCTGAGGCCTACCTGTAGGTAGGCAGGAAACATATCCTCTAGCTTGCTCTTTTTGCGCCCTCGTCGCTGTTGCTTCTTCTTCTCATCCCCCTCAGCAAGGCTCTGTTCCACAGAGCCCTCTGCAGGCAGATCAGCAGGCACCACTATGGACAAAGGGGAAGGGCTCAGGCTTTCAGGAGACACCAGGCATGCTGGGTTCAACTGCTCAGACACTCTTCCTACCCTTCCCCATCACCAGACCCTCTACCCACTTTGCCCTCACTGGAACTGCCCCATGTGCTGTGATCCCCACCTTCTTCCCAGGTCCCACTGGTGCCCTCACCCGTCTCACCCTCGTCGGGCTGCCCATCCCCACTCAACACCTCCGCTTGTGCAGCAGGCCCCCTTTTCACACGTGTGTGAGACTTCCGCTGTCGTACCATGAAACCACCAATGCCTGCGAGAAAGCAGAATTAAGAACGAGAAGCCAGAGCTAAAACAGAGAAACCCTGTCTCAAGAAACAACAACAAAGGACCGAGAAGCCACTCTGGACACTTGATGAGTTGCTCCTTACTGTCCCACAACCTGACTCCAGGGCCTTACCCGGCCGATATGGTTTACGCTTGCGTTTTTTGCTTTCTTCTGTCTCCTCTTTGCCAGGCTCTACATCAGGGCTGGCGGGGCCTTCCAGTTTAATCTCACACTCCATTTGCTCAACCCCACCTGCGCATAACAGAAGAAGCAGGCAGATCAGAGGGATGGGTCCTCTTATCTTGTCATCTGCAAGAGGGAACCCAGTAACCTGCCACAGTGCCACCTGACCAAGACCAACTGTGCCAAACAAGGATGAGCAGCAGTGGCTGTGCAGCCCCTAGCCAACATCCCAACTCCAACGGGCTGTGCTTCTCCCCCTAGCTGCCTTTCTCTGAGATTCCCCAGCCCAACCTTCACCCTTGAGCAGCTCCTCGGGGTCCAGGTCCCCATCCTTCTTGTCATCTGGGCCAAGGGCATCTGAGGGCTCAGAACCCTCCAGCCCTGCCTCGCCTGGGAGGCCTATCCGTCCTCGCCGCTGGCGCCGCTTGTGCAGTGGTGACATAGTCAGGTTACGCAGCACCGCCATGCCAGTTTCTGTCAGCCACACACCCTCGAAGCGAAAGAACTGGGGCTCTGGACAACAGGGAAGAACATACGACCCCTGGACAGAGGCCCCAGGGAAAACACACTCCACATTTCACCCCGTGTTCCCAGCTGACACACAAGCAATGACAGTCCTGGTGGCTTCTAAGGCCACCAAAGGCTCTACCAGTGATTGAGGGAGCGGAGATGAGCCTGCTGTTGCAGAAGCCACCCATTAACCACAGATTCACCAAACAGAGTCTCAAACTGCCAAGGAACAGGAAGAACTCTACTTGCTCAGTGCCAGCACACAGGGCCCTAGGTTGCTAAGAACAGTGCCCACACTGTGGCAGAAAAGATGACCTCGTCCCCTTCTGCAAGAAGAAAGCTGTGCTCTCGAGTAAAACTCGAGTAGTAAAGAAGATCTGCCTGGTCAAAGGAGCCGTGTCTGGAAATATGAAAACTTTGGTTCTAATCACAACTCTGCCACTAACTTGGCCATTTACCCCGAGTCTTGGTTTTCTCCCTTACAATGAGATAAAGTGTGGAAGCTGGAGCAGAGGCACTATGGCCTTAGCTGGCTTGCGCATTCAGTTTCTGTGACTTACCTGGCTCTTTCACCTTCACGGGTACCAGCTCTGGCGGGGCCACAGGTGCTACGGGAGGAAGGACAAAGCATGGGCAGTTCAGGGCACTGTCCTAAAGTAAGACACACCCGTGTCCTCTTTGCTCCTTCCAACCCGATACTCACCCACAGGCTTTACCACATAGGGCTGGCAGGAAACACAGTCGAAGCCCTCATCGGCAGCCTGCTCGACTTCGTCCTCTGTGAAGAGACTCTCGCAGCCAGCATGCATCCACCTGGGAGGAGGAAGCGGTGGATGGGCATAGGCAATGGCAGCTGACACCAGCCCATGGAGCAGATGTGAGGGGAGAGGATGCTCTCACCGGTCACAGTGGCGACACTGGATTAGCAGGTCTTCCTCCACATAGGGAGCATGACAGACGGGACAGGTCACCAGGCTGGCACAGGGCCCGCAATGTGTATAACTGTTCTGCCATTCACAGTGGAAGCCAGGAGAAGCGGCCCCACACTGCATACAAGACACGCACCTAGAAGCAGAAGGACCTTCAGCACCTACCCTAGGATCCCAGAGGTACCCCCTGAAAACCACACCAGCAGGCTAGTGTCCTAAACACAGGGTCTCATGCATTCAGCATCGCATCCACTCCAACTGCATCTCAGGCCATTCACCATCTCCTGTCAAGACCCCAGGCTCCTTCAAAGACCCCAGGGCTCCTTACCACTTGCACTTCCAGCCACCCTTGGGCACAGTGAGCAGTGGGGGATCCAGGCAGTATGTGTGGTAGCTAATGTCACAGTCATCACAGAGCAGCAGGCGTGAAGGGTCGGAGGCCTGGCCGCACACCTCACACACAATACACTCCACACAGCGCCAGCCCTTCAGCAGCATCACCTTGGTGATCTGGTAGAGAGAGACACCTCAGGTGTGTAGTGGGGAGGGACATGCTGTGCTTATATGGCTGAAGGCACACCTCTGAGCACAGAGGGGTTCGTACAGAGCACTCTCTGCCCCCAGAAGTCCCTCTCTAGAGGCTCCGGGGGCTCTGCTGAACAGAGAACAGACTCTAGGCCCAGCCCCGCTCTGAGTGACATACATATCCTTCATTAAGTGGGCACCCAAACTGATAACAGACTAAGGTTCATTCCCCTCAATTTTCTTCACCTTCTAGAACCTGTCACTAACATAAGTGAATAAATGTTATCAGTAGATTAATTAATACATCAATAGTTTTAGAAAAAAAACCCAAAAGCCTGATTATACCTTCAGTTAAAGACACTGCTATCTGTTGTGGATATGCAGCTACAGTTTGATTCTACTTCTAGACTATACCATGTTTTGTTTTGGTTTGCTTTTTTTGAGGCAGGGTTTCAGTATGTAGCTTTGGCTGACCTGGAGCTCACTATGTAGACCAGGCTGACCTCAAACTCACAAATATCTGCTGCCTCTGCCTGGAATTAAAGGTGTGTGCCACCATGCCTGGCCCTATACCATGCTTTCTACTGTAAAATTGTCAGCACCGACACAACAGACTATTGGTCTATGCAAAGAAACTACAAAGTCTGCCATAAAGCCCGAGCACCTTTCTCTGAGTTTGACAGCACCGACAACTGATGACTTCCAAGAGTCATAGGCTCTTTAAGAAATCATGTGTCAGGGGTCTGAAGAGATGGCTCAGAGGTAAAGAGCACTAGCTGCTCTTCCAGAGGTCCTGAGTTCAATTCCCAGCACCCACATGATGGCTCACAACCATCTATAATGAGAGCTGGTGCCCTCTTCTGGCGTTCAGGTGTACATGCAGACAGAACATTGTATACATAATAAATTAATCTTTAAAAAAATCTTGTGTCAGGCCGGTGACATGGTTCAGCACACACAGGCCTTTGCCACCAAGCCTGATGATCTGCGTTTGGTCCCTGGTATCCATATGGTTGTCCTCTGACCCACACACACACCAGATAAATAAACGTAGTAAAACATTAAAAATCGTATGCCAAGAACGGGGGAGTACAGGGTAGTAGAGGAGTGACTCCGCCCACAGCCCACATGTTTGGGGACCTGAACTCACCTTGCTGTTGACACAGTATGGGTGATAGCACTGGGAACACTGGGAACAGGCCAAGAGGTGGCCCTCGGCTCCCCGGCCAAAGCTGCCACACACTACACACATGTCCTGCAGAAAAACAAGACACCTGGAAGTCCAAGCCTCTGCCTCTCTCTCTCTGTCTATCTGCCCATGTCTGCCTCTCTCTCTCTCTGTCTGTCTGCCCATGTCTGCCTCTCTCTCTCTCTGTCTGTCTGCCCATGTCTGCCTCTCTCTCTCTCTGTCTGTCTGCCCATGTCTGCCTCTCTCTCTGTCTGTCTGCCCATGTCTGCCTCTCTCTCT
>CM053752.1:4116617-4148611 GCA_028658305.1 Pachyuromys duprasi | reverse complement strand
GCATATGGAAGAAGTCAAGGGTCTTCCTCTATTATTTTCCAGCCTATTTTTTGAGACACAGACTCGCTGAACCCGAAGTTCACAACGAAGCTGGTCGCCCATAAGCTCCTGGGAGCCGCTGTCTCCTCCCCACAGACTGAATTGGCTGCCCGGCCATAGCCGGCTTCTAAATAGCTCCCGGTCCTCCTGCTAAGCCATCTACCGAGCCCTGCAAAGGTGTCTTCTGTCCCTGGCTAAGCCAGAGGTCAGGGAGTCCCAATGTTACAACACTAACCAGGCCACCAGGGGAAACATGCATCTCCACCCAGCTCAGAGAAGCGGTACCTCCCTCAGGCGCCTTCCTGGCCTAATCAAGTCACTAAAACACAGTCTAGCATCAGTACTTTAGGAAGTTACAGGAAGACAAGCTAGCGTGAACACCTGCCCATCAAGAGCTGTAAGTGGTGACATACACAGGCTGCCCAGGCCACATCTCTGCCCTTCGCACTGTGCAGACATTCACCACCCACCTCTTTAGCCACGTATCCCAAGAAACAAACTGGGTCCCTTTTCCTATCTATCCACACAGCAAAGTGCACGTGCGCACACACACACATACACACTCGAACACACATGGAAACATACACAGGCATGCACATACATACACACACTCTCCAACATGCACATATCACAAGCATGCATATTCACAGGCACCCACACTCACATGGGCATGCACTCACACACGCAGACACACACACTCACAGGGGCATACACTCACACATGCAAACATACACATACTCAACACAGACACAGCATGCCTACTCTCACTATTAGAGCTGGGCTGTCCCAGTTCAGTCCAATACCTGCATTAGAACAAATTTGTCTGTGTTAGAGAAGAGAACCACGGTATTCTGCATGGTGTCATCATCTTCCTCCTCCTCTTCCTTGCTAGGAGAACTGTCAATGTCAGCCACCTTAACAGATAGAAAGTCGTAGGAAGTGAAGAGTGTGTCCTGGCTAAGTTGCCCTCTCATCCACACTTGGAGAAGAGATGTGAGCGACTGCTGAGACAGGGCCTCAGAGGCCCAGAGCACCAAGGTTCCCAGCTGGGGACCAACGACAGAGGTTTCAAGAAGCCTCATGGCCAAGCGTCAAAGGGCTTTAAGCATGCTGACCTCTGAGGGAGCATGAGACGCATGCATAGGGGTGCAAAGCCTGTCCTTACTACCAGTGTCTCAACGGAAGAAGTGGTTGACTTCAGTCGAGCCCGTCCTCTCCCCCGTGCTCCATGCGCCCCTCCTCCACGAGGCCGGCGTCTTCCTGGGAAACTACTGCTGCGACCCTAAGACAGGGAAGACGCCATTACAGCACCAGCTGTGTGGGGCCACAGGCCCGGAGAGAACGCAGCCACAAAGGAGAGTATGACAGGTTTTACAAAAAGAAAGAAAAGGGCTGGAGAGGGGGCTCAGAGGCTCAGAGCACTGGCTTCCAGAGGCCCCGAGTTCAATTCCCAGCATCACATGGTGGCTCACAACCATATATGATAAGATCTGGTGCCCTCTTCTGGTGTGCAGGCATACATGCCAGCAGAACACTGTATATATAGTAAATATATAAATCTATTAAAAAAAAAAAAAAAAGAAAAAGAAAAAAAAAAAAGAAAAAGACCCAGGTGTCCCACTCAGAGGAAAGGAAAAAAAAGCCACATTTCCAAATATCAACAAGTAATGAGTAGTGATCAAACCAATCTCCTCTTCCAAGAACAGCTAACATGGGATAAGGACAAGACAACAAAAATGACTTCAGACTACCAAGGTTTTGGTCCCAATCCTATTTCTGAGTGGCCATAAACCTGGGTAAATCATTCACCTCCTCTATGCAGAGCACACAGCTAGGCAAGGCTGGACTGAAGGATCCCTATACAAATCTCCAACTGCAGAAAGGCAAGTGCAAAGGTGGCACAGGGCTGCAGCTGACGGCAGCGCGGACGTACCTGCTTGACTCGGGAGCGGGCCGGGGAGCTGCGGCGACGACCCTTGTCTCCCTCAGCCTTGCCTCCGCCGACAGCTGCCCCGGTGTCACACAACAGGGAGTCATCAGTCTCTGGCAGCGAGTCGGTACAGAGGCGCAGGGAGCCCTCATCACGGGCTGGACTAACATCTGTAGACACGCCCAGCTCCATGGATAAGGAGCCGGCCCCCTCAGGGTCCGGAGAGCCCAGCAGGGGCTCTGACCCAGGAAAACTGGCACTGGCATCGCCCTGGCTCAGGTTGGAGATCTCATTGACGATGTCTGACTTGATGACAGTGGGTGGCATGGGGGGCACTGGTGCCCCAGGCTCTTCCTGCTCTTCACAGGGTGAGCCCTGTCCTGCCTGCTTGCATTCCGGGCCATAGACCTCCATAGGGGTCACAGGGGTCAGCTCCTCAGGATCCAGGAGCACAGGAGATCCTTTAAGTTCACTAGCCAAGCTGCCAGAGGTCTGTCCAGTCTGTGACTGCGAAGGGTCAGCCTCAGTCCCATCTAGAGGGGCTGTGTCTTCTCCCATGCCAGAGAAGTCATCCAGGGCTGGGGCAGGGCAAGAGAGGTCCCCAACAGGGGATGGCGGAGGACTGGTGGCACTGGGTTCCAAGGCCGGGCACTCGGGCTCTGGACCTTTCTCCATCTCCATCTCATGCAACTCAGCCTCGTCTGAGCAAGCCACTGCCTTCTGCACAGGACTCAGCGGGGAGGGAACAGACAGCGGCAGTGCAGGAGGGGAACACTGGGAAGGGGGAGAGGCTGGAGGGGGCAAGGAATGCTTAAGGAGTGGAGAGCATGGTGGAGGGAGGGGCTCCATGAGGAGAGGAGAAGCAGGCCCCATCGGGGAGCCTGGAGACGGGGGAAGGATCATCGGGGGAACAGGCTCGGGGTCAGTGCAGTTAGCTTCCGGTGGAGGGCTGATAGGTGTCTCTAGGATGGGGGCAGCCAATGGTGACTCAGGGTCACTGTCCCCTTTGGCACCAAAGGGGTACTCTAGCTCCCCCAAAGGAGACAAGGCTGGAGGGGCTGCAGCTGGGATAATGGGCGAGAGTGGAGGAGGAAGAGGATCTGGGGGAGAAAAGAAAGAGAGAGGCTCTTAGATTAGATGTGCCACGAAGGGCTAAGACTGCCCCAGAGTGAGGGGTCAGAGACAACTCCTTACCTGCTGGCATCAGCTGAGGTGACAAGGCTGGCTCCCCTGACAGGGACAAGGGCAGCTCCTCAGGAAGTGGAGACAGAGGTGGCTCCCCAGGCTCAGACAAGGCTGGCTCTCCAAGCATGGGTGACAAAGGTGGTTCCCCAATTGGGGGAAACAAGGACAACTCCTTAGGTTCAGAGCACTGGCTTGGTTCCTCAGGAGGCTCTTTAGGCTGAGGAGATTGGTGAAGTTCCTCAGGCCTGGGGGACAGGCAAGGCTCCTCAGATTGGGGAGATAGGTGCAATTCCTTAGGCTGAGGGGACAGGTGCGGTTCCTCAGGCTGAGGGGACAGGTGTGCTTCCTCAGGCTGAGGGGACAGGTGTGCTTCCTGAGGCACAGGGGACAAGTGTAGCCCCTCAGGCTGAGAAGATAGACAAGGCTGTGCAAGCACAGGGGAGAGGCATGGCTCCTCAGACTGTGGGGACAAGGGCAGCTCCTCAGGCTGGGGACAGAGACGGGGCTCCTCGGGCTGAGGAGACAGGTAAGGTTCCTCGGGCTGAGGGCAGAGTCTTGGCTCCTCAGGCAGTGGCGACAAGGGTGACTCCTCCAGCGGAAGGGACATAAGTGAGTCCTCTGGTGGTGGTGAAGCAGGTGAGTCTTCAGGGGGAGGGGACAGTTGTGAAGCCTCAGGTGGAGGTGAGGCGGGAGAGTCCTCAGGTGGTGGGGACAATCGTGAAGCCTCAGGTGGAGGTGAGGTGGGAGAGTCTTCAGGTGGTGGGGACAAGGGAGACTCCTCAGGTGGCGGAGACAGCCGTGATACCTCAGGTAGGGGAGATAGGTGCGACAGGACAGGCAGAGGCGAGAAGCGCGACACTTCAGGAGGGGGGGACATAGGTGAGTCTTCAGGTGGGGGAGACATAGGTGAGTCCTCAGGGGGTGGGGACAGGCGCGACGCCTCTGGAGGTGGGGACAGAGGAGACTCCTCGGGTGGAGGAGACAGGGGAGACTCTTCAAATGGTGGAAACAGACGAGATGCCTCAGGTGGAGGCGACATGGGGGACTCTTCTGGTGGAGGGGACATGGGTGACTCTTCCGGTGGCGGAGACAGGCGAGATGCTTCAGGTGGTGGGGAAGAGGGCAATGCCTCTGGTGGGGGTGACAGAGGGGATTCCTCAAATGGTGGGGACAGGGGTGAGGCTTCAGGTGGTGGGGACAGGGGCGTCTCTAGTGCAGGACACGGGGGTGACTCCTCCAGGGGAGAAAAAGGTGATGACTCCGGTGGAGGAGACAAAGGAGATGCCTCAGGTGGTGGAGAAAGGGGGGACTCTTCAGTAGGTGGGGAAAGGTGTGATGCCCCAGGTGGCAAAGACTCGGGGGATTCATCAGGTGGCGGGGACAGGCGTGAGGCCTCAGGTGATGGAGATGTGGGCGATTCCTCAGGTGGTGGAGACAGGGGGGACTCCTCAGATGGGGGCAGCAGTGGCATCTCCTCATTTAGGGGAGCCTCCAACTGGGCTTCGAGTTGGGTCCCTGCTCTCCCTGTCGGACACAACAAACCATATCCTCACCCAGCTCAGATCTAATTCCACAAAGCACAGGGTCTGAGGCAAGGCAAAAACTGCCTCTTATCACTGAACAAAGGATTAATTTTGGGACTGTTAAGTCCTACTCACCTAGTGGTTTGGCTTCACATTGCAGGGGCCCCGGCTCCTTGGGTTGCATAGAGGTCACATGCCCACCCTTTGGCTGCCCTTGGCATGCAACATACAGAGCATCGTGCTCATCAGTGAGGCTATCACCAGGCTCTGGGGGTGAAAATCTGCAGAGGGTACAGGGGAGCAGACACTGTGGCTGTCACCAGCTAACAACTGGAGAGCACACTGGGACAAGGCAGCAATGCCATGGACTGCAGGGCCAACTGCCACTTGTTTAACATGGCCCCAGCCAGTCTCACCCCTCCCAATGCCCCATCCCAACCTCTACACCACTTACCTGCTACAGACAGGTGGGTGCTGTTCAGCAGCAGAAATGACAGGCTGGTTTCCCTGGGCTTTATGACAACGGTGACAGAGTGAATAGTTCTCAAACCACTCAGAATTTGGATTCAGTTCTGCTGAGCCTGCCCCACAGGCCCGACATACACGGCATGTCTAGGGGAAGCAAGCAGACAAGAGAGACAGGAGTCAAACCAAGGCTGAAGACAGTGGTGCACAGCAGTAAACGCAAGGCAACTGTGGAGATGCTAAAGGAGGTGGCGTCAGAGGACACTCACCTTGCACTTCCATGAGTGAGCAGGCAGCTCCTCTATGGGTGGTTTTAAGCAGAAGGTATGACACCCTTTGTCACACGTCTCGCAGACCAACATTTTAGAATCGTTCCCAGGTTTCCTGAGGGGAACAGGACACATCATAGCATCCTTCCTAGCCTCATTTTCTGCCCAAATTTTGCATATGGCCCCACTTCAGCCCTCATATTCTTACCTGCACGCTTGGCACACTTTGCATTCAGGACACTGCCAGCCAGCACGCTTGCGGGCAGTCAGAGCAGTGTCCAGACAGGCTCCATGATAGTGATGCCCACAGCTGGTACAGAAGAACAAGTCACAGAGTTCCCCTGGCCCTTCACACACTGCACAGCGAGCCTCGTCTGTGTAGGGAGGGAGGGACAGGGCAGGTCAGCCACGGAGTGATCACACAACTGACCACAGTGACATCTACTAACAGGTACTACATGGACAGAAAAGAAAATGTAGTTATTGCATGGCTATCACAAACTTGCCAGGCTCTGCTCTGAACACTGCAGATATCAGAGGATCTGCACATAGGCAAATATAGGCAAAGCCCCTGTACTCACAAAGTTTGCATCTATTTTTCTGGGATGGCATGACTTATGTCAGTTTAGACTTTGAATAATGCTGTGTTGAGTATCAAAAGCCAAGGCCCACGTGGCCCCACATTTGCTCTAATCCCACGAACAGGACTTCTCACCCAAATGTGTGGCCCCCTCACTGTGGTCCGGGCAGAGCAGCTGCAGTGTTTTCATGGATAAGAAGGACCCGCTGGCTGCCGCACAGGGAAAGTGGTAAAGCCGTGAGCATCCAGGGGAGCGGCAAGGAATGGAGGCACCGAACCTGGCGCAGTGGGAGCAGCGCTGGCAGGAAGGGAAGAAGGCCTCAGAGCCAGCCAGCGCTCCAGAGGAACACTCTGGCCACCACACCTTCCCAGAACGGCCCTCTCTGCCCTGATTCCCAGAAGCCCACCAGCCCTGCCTTCAGCTTTGCAGCCATGTGACCTTAGCCCTACCTGTGAGATCCCTGAGAAGATGGCCTTGTCCACACCACATAGTTCTGGGCCCTCCTGCCCCCATACACCTGCTGACCATGCAGCACACCAATGATGTGCCCAACAGTGCCCTTCACAGGTGGGGAGAGGTAAACAGAGAGAACAGGTTAACCAGCAGTTACCACAGTGACCAGCAGCTCAGGATAGCCCAGCTTCCACCCTGCCTCCAAACCCACGACCTTTACCTCCAGGTTCTCCTAGGTGGGCAGGTGTAAGGCCCTCAGGGAAACCAATTTGTGATAGGTCCTCACTGGGCAGCACGGCTTCCCGGGGCCCCAGGCTTCCCCCAGAGGACACCACTGGAGACCGGGGCCAGTCAAATGGCAATTCAAAGCGCTGTAGCTCCCTCTGCCCGTGCAGACTGGGCTCCCCGAAGTTACAGAGAGCACAACGTCGAGGGGTCGGACCCCCGCTGCGGGCACATGAATATCAGCACTATGCCACACTCCCATGACTCGGCATCCTCACGGCTCCTACTCCAGCCCTCCACCTCCTACCCCCATGATCTGGCACACTCATGAATCCTGAAGACCTCTTCCGGAAAGCCCTAGACTCTCCCATCAAATCCTCCAGTGCCCATAAAGTCCCATTTCCCACAAATTAGTTACCTGCAGTCGTAAGGAGGCTTCTGAAGCCTGGAACTCCCAGAGCTGGGGACAGAGACCTCCCCAACACACAAGACGGGAAGGCCTGGCTCAGTGGCACTGGGCTCCTCAGAGGCTGCAGGTCCATCAGCTGAATCCACAGACAGAAAAGGACCTGTCAGCCTAACTTAGATTATGAAGTCCACTCAACGGATGCACAACACTAACTAAACCCTCAGTGGCTCACAGAGTTGCCATTTAAACTTTTGTCTCAAAGAACAAAGTTCTTCAATTACCTGTCTATTACAGACCTAGCCAGGACTTGTGCTAGCACCAGAAATAAAGAGCTCCCCATGAGGAGCCAAAAGCTGTCAGCAAACTGGAAAGTTTGTCCTACTCACCTGCCGGTTCTGAATCTTTATCTTCACCAGGCGGCTTCTGCCTGTCCATCCCTCTCTCCGACTGGGCAGGGCCCTCTCGGGGAGACCTGTCAGTGCCAAAAGATACTTGTATTGTCCAGTAAGCTTCCCCAATGAGTCCTTTCCCCATCAGAAGTCGGCTAATGGTAAGCAGACCCTCTAGACATCAAAGACAAACATTGTCTACAAATCTCTACAGTAATGACAAGTAAAAACATTTCTTACCAAATCTTATCCCACTTCCCACTTCTTCCCTTAACACATACCTCCTCCATCCTGGATTCTCAGGTCTCTATTCCACTTTCCCACTTCCACCCTCCTCTGTAACAGTTCCTAGGGCAATCACATCCAACTAAAAATACATCCAGTTACATTTAGTACAATTCACAGTTGAACCTTAACTCGTGGGCCCTATCCCCCGGCCTTTAGCCTCAGGTCTCAGGTCAGCTACCATCCTACAGCCTGAAAGTAGCAACCCACCAGGTAATCAAGACCCAGAAGTCTTAGTCATGCCAAAATCCCTCACTCAAAAAGCAGAATCCTAGGATTTTGCAAGAGATTCAACACAATACTAAAGGCTAACTATGAATGGACTTCCATGGCTTTCAACAAGAACATCCCAAATACAACAGAAGAAACCTCAATTGCCAGGCATAAAAAACTCAGGACCACCACTGGCCCCAGCCCTAAATGAGCCCTGGGTCTCACCTAGCATGAAGGCCTCAGGTTGTTGCCCTTAGCAACGCCAACTGCCCTTTTTCCTTAGGTGCTCCTAGTAGTTAACAGAAGTGGGCCTTAAGAGTTACTGAGCATGTGTAAGCAGGCCTGAGGCTAAGCATGCTGGGAGTTGTAGTCTCAGGAAGCATACTGCTACTTGGAGGAGGGCTAAATGGGGCAGGACATAACAGAACAGAATAGTTTCCTTCCTCTTAAGACAAGCCGGGTTTCCAAATACTCGCAGAATTAACGGTCCCTCTCTTCCTACTCATCTAGTCCAGCATATCTCAAAACCCAATGAAATACACTAAAGCTACATGTGAAAAGTTTAAGACACTCAACACTAGGTGTATTTTCCTTGACCTCCAAGGCAGCACACTAAGAGTACAAAGACTGAGAGAAGTCAAGAGTAAGAATTACAGAGATGCTAGGCCTGTCGGCACATACCAATAACATCATTACTTGGGAGACAGAAGCAGAGAGAGCAAAAGCAAGTTGCCAGGAGGCCAGCCTGGTCTACACAGAAAGCTCAGGCCAAGCCAGAGCTACATAGTGAAACTACTTAAACAGACAAGAATTCCCAAGATTATGAATAAGAAAGAAACTCTACATAAGAACGCTGAACAGCATAAGTGTTGTAGCTGTGACTGAGAAGGTGGGCCTTCTTAATTAGGGCCTAGTGCTTCTAGCAGTGGTAGGTAAGGAGAATCCCTGGAAAAGAGATGTAACTAATAAGGGTCTGAGAAATTCATCTCCCATCCTTTCCACTCCCCTTGCTTTGCCAGTGATCACACCAACATGAGTACAGATAATCCTGCCCTCTAAAACTGGAAGGCCAATATCCCAGTCAGTCTCACTTGGGGCTGAACAAGGGGAACCCTCAAAGTGCCCAAGATCAGTGAATCAATTCCTACCCACCACAGTATCAGCTTCCTTCCCTAAGCTCACCATTTCATTTCCAAATGTTACTGATCCGGCCCTGAGCCATGACAAAGTAAAGATCGTCACTTTACTTTCCTCCTAACACTCAGAACCTGCCAGGAGAGGAGCGCGGGGGAATCACCTGAACCTATTACCTCCATCCCCAAACCATCTCTTCCCCAGCCTCACACACAACAGTTTGATCACAGGAAAGCAGGATGCTGACCTGGCCGGCTTACAGAGTGCTTTGAGCTTCACAAGGCCCCTAACAAGCCGCCTGTGGGAAGTGAGAGCTGCAGTGGAGGTGGAGGCTCAAGACAGGCCCTCTTCCTAGTCAATCATTAGAGGCCTGGTTGCACCAAAGAGGACCGCAAAGTTTTCTGAATGTGTGCATCTTGCCTTACCTTCCTATCAGATCCTCCACCAACTTTGTTCTCAGAGTTGAGGCCCAGGGAGCCACAAACAGCAACAAATAGAAAGCAACACTGATAATAGAGTGGGTAGGAGGAGGACCGCCTCACACAAGGCCAGAGGGACAAATTCCTCTGCCCTCCCCCAAGCACAGCCTTCTTGGGCTAGTAAAAGCTGGCACTGCCCAAGAAGGTACAGAAACTACCTTCTTCATCTAGCACTGAGGAACAGAGTAGCGATGTCTGGCAGAGTAAGAGGCCTGCTCATGGAGCGGTGCAAGGTGCAAGGCTGAGCGGCAGAGAGTAAACTGTTCTTTCTCTGTACCATAAAGAGTCCAGGGGCATCTCCAAGAAGCCTGAAACCTTAGCCCCTGTCTACTCAAGCTTGCAGTCCAGCACCTATACCGAAATACCAGGCCATAGCAATCAAGTCCCTGTAGGCATTTAAGCAAATAAAGGCAAAGGTTCCCCGTCCCATCATTCACAGCCAGTAAACAGAGACACACTTATATCCCAGGGGGCTTTCCCTGGATCGAAACTAGGCTAATACTTGGGCCAGGCTTTCTCTGATCTAGGGAGTTCACACCCCTTCGTTTTACATCTAAAAAGCCCAAAAGAGCAAGAATGGAGGAAGAGATTCACTCCAACCAGGCTCCTTCCTGTGTTGACCCTAGACCAAGAGATTTCACTCCATTTTCTCTGCAAGGGAGGAAATGGAGGCTTGAAGGGGTGAAGGGCTGGAGCAGGCCCTTGAGTGAACAGCTCCTCAGTGGGACTCAGGACTTCCTGGTTCCCAGCTAGAGAACCAAACCACACCTCTCTCCACCCCCATTTTCAGTCAGCCCTCTAGGAAGGATCCAAATGGTAACACATTGTCCCTGGGTAGCCTAGGGGGCAGCCAGAGCTAACAAGGTACAGTGCCACTTAAGGAAGTTATCTGAGAGCAGACAAGAAGCAGAGACCACAAATGACAGCGCACCGTACTCCAAAACCCCTGTGCCACCCCTCAGGAATCTCTCAAGGGCAAAGCCCTTACTTTCCCCTTTCTGAGACAAGACTCAAGGAGACCTAGCAAATGTATTTTGGAGGAGGTGGAATGAGGGGGCAAAATGGCACTAGCCAAATCCCTGCTGGGCAACATGACAGGTGTGAGAGACGCTGTCCCAGCCCAGGGCCCAGAAACGAGGCAGGAGGTTCAGCTGCACCCTCCTGCTGCACATACACACCCCTTCTCCCAGCACCTCCTACCAGGGCTGGAGACACTGGCTTCCAGCAGAAAAGAGCACACAAAAAAAGTCATTTCTCTACCAAAGAGGCACAAGACAGCCGGTCCTGCAGGGCTGGGGCAGCAGCGGGGAACTATTTACCGTTCAGTAGCCAGAAAAGCATTGGAGAAGGCTGGCGGGGGCTTTCGGCGGGGGCTTTCGGCATGGGCCAGGGGCTCTTGGGCAGCTAACTCTCTACATTAGGCCCAGAGAAAGCAAGAGACAAAAGCCATTTTTTTCCAGCCCACATTCGTAGAGAACAGATCTCAACGGCCTCCTCTATAATCCCCGGGAGATTATGTCCATCCCGAGAGGAGGGGACGTAGAGCAGGCTAAGACACCACTAGGCCTTGCTGGGGTCACTTTGCCAGGCAGAGGTAGTTTAAAGTTGAACAGCAGAGCCAGAGCTGCCTCAGCCCCACCTCCTTCTTGCCCTAGACACCCTCTTCATCACACCAGTTACCACCCACCCTCCCCCTGGTGAAGAACCCAGGGCTCCTTTTGAGTTTCCCACAGACTGTTTTGGGTGCCCGGCTAGGTAGGAACAACATTAAAGTCCAATCTGGCAGTAAGTCTGTCCTGGCAATGGCACCCCCAAGTTGCTCTATCCCGAGTAACCCTGGGGGGGGGGGAAGGGGGGGATAGCAGCCTGGGATTGGCGCTGGCATCGGGGCCTGGGTCCTAGTTTGGTCGAACTCCCTCAACACAAAAATAAACAGGCAGAGAGACTATCTGGACATGTTCCCAAACTCCTGTAGTTCCCTGAACCCCCAATCTTTAAAGAGGCACACCCCAAGAAACCAGGCCTCAGTTCTGCCTTGGCGACTGGCTCAGGTTCCCTTGACAGACCCTGCCAAAGGAACCCTCCCCAGCTCTGGCACCCCCTTCTCCAACCTAAAGGCCAGCACCGGCCAAGACAGTCCATCTGGCTGTGCCCCCAGTCCAACCCTTTCTGGGCCCAGGCCGGGCGGACTTCACTCACCTCTTCACAGGGCGATCCAGAAATCTTCATCCGAGAACATGGCCAGAGCCCGGGCCGCTCCCCGACCTCCAACCGCCAGAGCGATCACTGCCGCCCCCCACTCGGGGGGGCTTAGGGGGGCCAAGAACGGTAAATCCAGGTCGGAGTGGCCACCCTTCCCCCGAAAAAAAACAAAAAAAAAAAAAAAGGAAAAAAAAAAAAGCAAGAAGCCAAGAGGGGGTTCTCTGCCTCGGGTTCCAGCAGTTTAGGTTTCCACGGACAGCCCCAGGGTGGCGAATCCCGAGCGGACACAAAGAGAGCACCGGTGGCTTTGATCTTGGGCGAGCAGGCTCCGCATCCGCGTCGCCGGGCGGCCTCTCAGTCCCAGGGCCCGGCCAGCGCCCCGGCCGCCCGCGCCGGGCTCGGGCGGAACGTCGAGGCTCTCCAGATGGAACGTCGAGGCGCCTCCCCAGCAGCCCGGAAGGAATGCCGCGCCGCGCCGCGCGCCGGGCCCGGATGGAACGTGAGCCCCTCGCCGCCGCGCCGAGCCCCTCTCCCCGCCCGGCCGGCGCCCCGGGGCCGCGCGAGCTACGGCGACGCGGAGCCGGCGGGGCCGAACCTGACACACACCCAGCGCCGGGCTCCGCGACCCCGAGCGTCCCCACTCGGCGGCTCCGAGCCCCCCACCTTCTGCTCCCCCCGGGGAAGGGAGGAGGGTTGGTGGGCGAGGAAGAGGAAGGGGCGGGCGGTGCGAGCCCTCTGCCCGCTCCCCTCCGGCCGCTCCAGGCCCAGCGCTCGCCTCCCTTCCCCTCTGGCTTCGGGAGCTGCCCCGCCCCCGGCCTGGCCGGCTGAGGTCCTCGGCACCCCCTAGACCCCCGGCAGGCTGTGATCGCGGGGGGTCTAGAGGTGCATGGTCCAACCCCGGCTCCCGGCGCCGGGGGGTCAGGAAACTGAGCGGAAAGTGGGGAACGAGGCAGCCATTTGCAACCGGAGAGGAAAGTAGTGCAGCGCGGCGCCGCTCCGCCTCCCCCCCTCCGCCTCCTGCTCGGCCGGTAGGGTGGTTCCTGCGAACAGGCTGTTTCCTCGCCTAGGAGCTGGGCAGCGGCCGTGGAGACTCGTGGAGCGTCCGGCGCGAGATCCAGGGGGCCCCTTCGGCCTGGGGACCCCCACTCAAGACGGGGAGAAAGGAGAAGAGGAGGCCCTATTTTGTGTTGGAGCGGGGCGGCGGAGGGGTACAGCCCTCTTGGAGGAAAGGCTGTGACTCTGCAGTTCTACGCACACGCTCGGGGATCCCTCCGCCGCGGGTTAACCCCGACTGCGCCAGGCTGGCCGCCGGGCAGACACGTGGGAATAAAGCCCCCCGCTTCTTCTCCCCGGCCCAGGCACTGCCTCCTTTACCTTCTGAGTGGTGAAGCTAGGATTCTGGCCACTTCTTAATTCTGCTCCCTAAAGTCACTGACCCTTAGAACTCCTTGCTTTGGCCGGGGAAAGCCTTTGCCAAGGGGGGGGTGGGGGGTGGAAAGAGGCTGGAGATTGGCCGCTGCTCTGCATCCTGGGAACTGGAGTCCGCAAATGGAGAAAGTGAGGCAAGGCGCCTGGCGCTGCAAAGGGTGGGTTCTTGCCACGTTCGGGGGCCGGAAGAAAGCTGGACCGCTCTCAGGTCTTCTAACTCTAAGACCCTTTGGTGTCGAAGGACTGTCGGTGTCCTCACGATCCCCAAACACCACTTTCCCTACCAAAACATCAATGTAGAGTGTCCCCACCCCGTACTGAATTTTCCCAAAAATCCTCTGAACCTGTCTTCCTCCTCTTTTTTTTTTTTTTCAAACTAAGCTAAATACCCTGCTACTTGGCTGGAATATTGTTAATCTGGATAAAACCCTGGCAAGGGCCCGCACACCTTTTCTGTATAGACTGTATACACGGAGTAAGCAGGTTGAGACAAATTTACTGTGTGCTTGTTACTTTATATCCTTTTTTTCTCACCAGCATTGTGGAATTATCTCCATCTTACAGGTGAAAAGACTGAGGCTGAACAAGAGGAAATCACCCAAGGAATCACCTTGACTGGGAAGTTACCCATAATTCAAACCAAAGGCAACATTTTCCCCGTAGATTCAAAATAAAAAAATAAAGATATAAGGGCCTGTGATATGGCCTAGAGAGTAAAAGTCACTTACTGGCAAGCCTTAAGATCTGGGTTCGAGCCAGGCAGCGGTGGAGCAGGCCTTTAATCCCAGCACACAAGAGGCGGAGGCCAGCCTGGTCTACAGGGCGAGTTCTAGGACCGCCAGGGCTCCATAAAGAAACCCTGACTGGGGTAGGGAAGGGGCAAAGATCTGGGTTCAATCCCCATAGTGAAGGAGAGAACTGATTTCAAGTTGTTCTCTGACTTTCACAAGTCCAGGGTGCCCACACACACGAACATGCAAGATAAATAATTTTTTAAAGATTTAAGAAGAAAAGGTGGAAAGAAGCTGGCAAATTAGGTCTGAGTCTACTTTTAGGGGAAAAGAACAGCATGTTTCACTCTGGTGGAAATGTGCTGTGTCCACAAGAGCGTAGCCATTAGATACATGTAGCTACTGAGTGCTTTGAAATGGAGGTCCGTGGTGCAACTCAGTAACTAAATTATAACTATGTTAGACTTAGCCACTGTGACCTTCCATACTGGACAGTGTGGATCTGGCCACTGCCATAGTAGACACATCCTGCATGTATCCATCTCATCACTGATGCCAATCTCAGCAAGATTTTCTCAAAAGAAACTTCATGTGATCCCACAAGTGTCTTGGCTATAGTATAAGTTTAAGTAGTTCAGAAGTGGATGGCACCACCCTCCTGCCTGTACCCAAAAAGGGAAAGCCAGCCCCCACTAGATGATAGTACTGACTGATTAAGCTATGATGGATTGTCCTAAACATTGTGTACATTACCTCAATTCTAGGTTTGGTTTGGTTTTGAGACAAGGTCTTATTATGTAACCCTTACTAACCTGGAATCTGCCATGTAGCCAAGGCTACCTCTCAACTCAAGAAAAGCTCCATGTTGCCTCCTGAGAGCCCTCATTCTCACTTTAATGTGCTGAAACAGACTTACTGCTTTTACTTCCATGTTTATTTTTGTGTGGCTTTCTTAGTTCCTGTGTACTGCATAGATGCAAGGAGCCTCTGGAGGCCAGAAGAGGGCGTCAGAGCCCCCAGAACTGGAGTTACAGGTGGTTGTGAGCCACTCTGTACCCGTTGGGAACTCAAGCCAGGTCCTCCTCAAAAGCATTAAGCACTTTTAACCACTGAGCCCCAAGGCTGTTTGTTTGTTTGTTTGTTTGTTTGTTTTTGTTTTTTTTTTGAGTACAGGCACTGCAGTCCTGGGATCTAGCACTTGGGATGTGAAGGGGGAGGAGGACTTTAAAGTCACTCTGTAACCTGAGGTAACTCAGTAGGTAAAGTTGTTTGCTACCAAGCCTGGTGAGTTTGAGCCCCAGAACCCACATAGTAGATAGTAAGGAACCAATTCTTGAAAGTTGTCCTCTGACGCCACACTTTCACCACAGCACATGTGTTTCACACACAGACAGTCCCATCAAAAGAACAAAAAATTTAAAAATGCCAGGCTGGACATGGGGGTGCACACCTGTAAACCCAGCACTCAGGGAGGCAGAGGCAGGCAGATCTCTGTGAGTTCAAGGCCAGCCTGGTGTACAAAATGAGTCCAGGACAGCCAAGGCTACACAGAGGAACCCTATCTTGAAAAACCAAAAAAGAAAAAAGAAACACCAGGCTTGTTTTTTCACAATTTGTGATTCAGAGTCTTGAATCTGTAATTCCAGCTACCAGGGAGGAGAACACAAGACTAGCAACTTAGTGTGCCCCTATTCCAGTGCACTCAGAGGTGGGGGACTCACTGTTCAGCCGCTGAGAGCACGCACGGGTTCATCTTCCAGCTGACCTAGGTTTGGTTCCCAGAACCTACCAGGTAACTCATGACCATCCATAGCTCCATTTCCAAGAGAGCTGATGTGCACATCTGGCCTCAGAGGACACTGCTCACATGTGGTGTTTAGATGTACATGTAGGCAAAACACTAAAAAACCCACTCACTAAAAAAACAAACTGGGACCACACAGCTAAAAATAAATCTTTAAAAAAAAAAACAAAAACAAAACATCATTACTGGAGAGATGGCTCAGCGGTTAAGAGCACTTGTTGCTCTTCTAGAAGACCTCCTTGATTCCCAGCACCCACATGGTGCTTACCACTATCTAGAACTCTAGTTCCAAGGGGCCTGATGCCCTCTTCTGACATCCATAGGCTCCAGGAACATGTGGTGCACACATGCATGCAGGCAAAACACTCAGAAATAAAAAATAAGTCACCGGGCGGTGGTGACACACACTTTTGATCCCAGCATGCAGGAGACACAGACAGGTGGATCTCTGGAGGGCTGACATGATGGCTCCGGCGATTGCTGCCAGACCTGAAGATCTATGCTGGAGCCCCAGGACCCACATTGTAGGTGACATCAACTCTAGGAAGTAGCCTAACTCCCACTTGCATGTTATGGTATGACCCCACAAACAGCATTTTTAAATATAATTTTAAAAAGACGGGAGCTGTATCTCAGTCACAGAATATTTAGTTAGTATGTAAAATGTTTACATGCAGCCCAGATGACCCCCTGTCTCAACCTTCAGAGTGCTGGGATTATGGGGGTTACCACCACATCCAGGTTCGGACACCAATTCAACCATACCTCCCAAACTGGAAAGTTAGGCTGACTGGGTACTTCCACTTCCCCAGGGAGAAGAGGTCTGTACTATGCTATTGTTCCTCTGAGGTCTCACTCACAACTGCCTGTGAGGGCAAATTGCTGAGGGTGGTGAGCTGTCAAGAAAAATAGAGGCAGGAGCTGGAGAGATGGCTCAGCAATTAAGAGTACATACTGCTTGTGCAGAGGACCCATGGACAGAAGCTTACAACCACCTGTAAACTACAGCTCCAAGGAATCTGAGGCCTTTGGTCTCGTCAGGTCCCTGCACTCACATACACAGGTAAAATTTAAAAAGTAGAGTAAAAAAGACTTCCCCTTGGTAGCAGAAACACCCATCCTACTGCAACAGAGAATCAGAAAGACCAAAGCAAGTCTTTGATGCCTAAAAAAACATAGCACAATTCCAATAGTATGCAAGGCACAAAAAGAGAACCAAGCAGATAAAGGAGGGAAAAATGTCTGCTATAAGCCTTTAGTGCCAGCATTCAGGAGGCAGGTGAATCTCTGTGAGTTCTAGAACAGCCAGGACTACACAGAAACCCTGTCTCAACAAAAAACAAAAACAGAAAGGGAGAAGGGACAGTGGGTAGCAGAACTGATGTGCACCAAACATATTACTCCTTACTCTTCTTAATTTTCTGGTCCTCGTACACTTCTAGTCTCTGCCTCTACTCTCCTTGACATCATTAGAAATGAGGGTCTTCCTGCTGATATCCAGCAAATGTCCATGGTCCCAGGACAACAGCTAGTTAGCATATGGAGCTGGCCACTAGAGGGCAGTATATCTGTAGGTAAGGGGATCTTCAGAACCCACAGACTTAGATGGGTGGGGTAGCCCAATAAAACTTGGTGAAGTATAGAGGGGGGAAAAAAGCAGCAAAATAGATGAAAAGGGCAAGCAGTTAAGTCTTAGGGTAGTGGTCCTTAGTGGAGAGAAAGACAAGACTCCATATTAAATGTTGAATCCACCACACCTCAGTCTTCCCCACATAGAAAAGTCAACAACAAAAGATTTCTCTGTTTATTTACAAATATACAGTCACCCAGTAGCCAGTTCTACATCAGAACTGCCAAGCAACCAACACCCTTAACCAACCAACACCCAAAATGGACCCAGGAGGGTAGTTCCTGGATAATAAATGCCCAAGACTCATTCCAACTATACAGACTGTAAAAGTTCATTTAGAAAAGCAAGGAGTTGGAAGCCAGTCTCCGTGAGACATCTTGCCCCTTTGTAAACATTAACATCCAGGCTACCAGAACCTGGGATGAGTGTGCAAAAATGAGGGTACCACACTGTATGCCCCCCAGTGCTAGGGACATAATTGGCCACCATAACACTTAAGTCCTGAGAATCTGCCCCCCCCCCCGTCCCGCAGGCTGGAAAATGTCTGCGGTGGACATGAGGCAGTTATTCCGTGCTAAGAGCTCACATAAGATAGCATCTGCGGCCTTGCCCATAAGAATTCTCCACACGGGCAATCTCCTGGATGACTTTGATGAAGATGTCTTGAGTAAGCTACAAGGGATAAAGCAGATTCAGGGGTAAAAAAAAGTCAATTAGTTCAGTGCCAATGCTCCCCAGACCTGAGGTGAACACACCACTCGCTCACCATCCCACCACCAAGCAGTGTGGAAGGAAGACACTGCTAACCACGCCACCAAGCCTAGTCTTCACGCTCAGCACCTGATTCTCTCGAGCAGATGACTCCATGAACGTCGCACCCCAGGACTCCGCCAGCTTCTTCCCTTCAAACGCCTGCACCTCTCTGGAAGCAGATTTGGAACATATAAGGATGGGAGGCAGATAGTAATGTCTGCAAGTTCTCTGAAAAATCTTTAGGCTTTAGATTTCCTCTGATACTTCACAGCCCAAGGTTTGATGAGGGTGAGGAAAGAGAAAATATATGTAAACAAAAGCATGACAGATAAATGTAAGACTGAAACTTGAAATATGAATTACGGCTTTATGAACAGATTATCCTTAAATAGCCATTGAGGTAATATAAAGATGGAAACAGGCTAGGCATGGTGGCCCCTGCTATAGTCTCAGCTGGCACTTTTTAGGAAGGCTGAGGCAGAGATGTTAAAAGGACAGCATGAGCTACATGGTGAAGAGCCTGGCTCAAAAAAAAAAAAAATGAGGAAGTAAAATTGCTTCAGTCAAGCAGCAAAGCCAGCAAGGACTACACTTAACTGGTCCCTAGTCCAACAGTCCAACTGACTTCCCCTTGCCCTGAGCAGCAGGGATTCACACACCTGTCCGGAGAGAGATCTGCCTTGTTCCCCACAAGCACCACTGGCAGCCTATGAGAGAGCAGCAGTTACTGCTGTGTGGTTGGAAGGTCCCCTTCCTTGTCCTCCACGGTCCCCAACTACTTCAACTGCACCAAGGCTAGGTGATTCCCAAAACAAGCCGGGCAAGACCTCCGACCAGCTTCCTTGAAGAAGTCACCCCTCTGCTTTCTTCCACATCCTCATGCCCACCCTGTTTCTATTTCCTCGGGCCGCTGACCTGGTTTTGCCGTGGCCTTCATGTAGCTTTTGGTACAGGCTCTTAATGATTTGGAAGCTTCAAACATAAGAAGAAGACCTATAATGTTAGTACTAGTAACTGCTGAGTCTTGCCCAGCCCCACGGGACCTCTCAATCACACACCTACGCAGAGAGGTGACAGAGTACACCAGCACGTAGCCGTGGACGCCAATGATGAAGGAATAGGGCAAGATGCTGTACTCATCCTGACAGGAAACACAAACGTGAGTATTTAGAGCCACATGACTCAGGGGGTATAAGCCGGTGGGACAGCATGCACGTGACCCTCCCTGGGACAGTCCTTGCTCCTGTCTCTCCCATTAAACAAGTATTTGTGAAGGCTCTACAGAGCTTTGCACATACTTTGTCACACATGAACCACACAGACCATCTGACTGTACCCAAGGTCAACCTGCAACATTTGGATACCCTACCCCAGCTGGCACCTGCCCTGCTGTGTCCACTACATGTAGGTGAAACTCATCTTTGCCAAGCGTCACTGTCTTGCTGTAAGCTGGAAGAACAACAGGAAAAACACCTGGACTGTGAGGTACTTTGTAGTTGATCCTCTATTCCTGACCCCAGGACTGACACAGACAGATTTGCTACATTCATCTATACCAGTGGTTCTCAAACTTCCTAACACTGAGACCTTTTAATACACTCCCTCATGACCCCCAACCATAAAATTAGTTTTGTTGCTACTTCATAACTGTGATCTTGCTGTCGTTATGGATCGTAATTCATATGTAAATATTTCTGGAGGTAGAGGATTGTACAAGGAATCCGAACCCACAGCCTGGGAACCCCTGATTTATTCTATCCTGGACTAGAACCTTGCAAATTCCACTCTCTAGACACAGAACAGGATTCCCAGAAGCGACTAGATTATATAAATAAATCAGCCCCTTGACAACAAAGAGGATACCCAGTCTATCTGGGTTCTAGCCCCTTCACACTAAAGCACACTACTCATGAAGGGCAGTGGTGGCGCACGCCTTTAATCCCAGAATTCAGGAGGCAGAGGCAAGTGGTCCCTCTGAGTTGGAGGCCAACCTGGTCTGCAGAGCTGGTTGTAAGATTGCCAAGGCTACACAAAGAAAAGCCCAAAAGGTCCGGGGCTGGTGGCTAACGCCTTTAATCCCAGCACCTGGGAGGCAGAGGCAGGCGGATTCCTCTTGAGTTCCTCCAGGCCAGCGTGGTCTACAGAGTGAGCTCCAGGACAGCCAAAGCTACATAGAGAAACCCTGTTCTCGAAAAGCGAAATAAATGAATGAATAAATTAATAAACAACCAAGTAAATAAATGAATAAACAAAAAGCCAAAGGTACTACTTACTATTCTCCACTGTAGGATCGTAGCCTTCCAGGAACTCGCCTTCCACAAATTGATGTGCCAAAGATGTCTTCCCTTTAAGGACCAGAGATCGTTGTAATACAACCATCCAGCCACATTCACACCTTTTGTCCTTTCGGACTGCAGCCAGGACCAAAGTTCACCCCAAATCAGCTTCGCAGCCTGGGAGACCCCAAGCAAGGCCCCTTGGCCTACGATTACCACCATCCTTACGCCTCACGCGTTGAATCCGCAGCGTTTTGGTTACTGGATGCTTTAGGCGGCGCCGCAGGAAGCCTTTCCTTGCCCCACCCCACCTCACGACTCCCCAGGATCTAGCGCACCAGCCCAAGGACACTTGCGAGTGCCTGTCCCGCGCAGACCTCCACCATGCCTTCAAACACCGATTCCACGCCCGCTCCCAGAGAAACGCGGGGACCACTGATGCAACCACAGCCGGGTACACGTTAACCCTTGCGCGCTCCTCCTCCAGCCTCCCTCCGCCTTTCCATCTCCTGGCAGGAAAGCCTGTCTTCCCAGGCCACCCTGGCTCCTCGTGTCACATTTCCGCGACAGCGCGCCTCTTCTGGCCACAAAGCAACGGTGCTCTCGGGAGGGCGGAGACTCACCTACGGAGCGGTACCCGAGGATGGCCACCTTCCTGTAGCGCACCAGCGGCATGACAGGGACGCCGCCCCGAGGGGCTCGTAGGAGCGCCAGCCGATGGAGCCCGAAGATCAGCCAGGGTGCAGACGGCGGTGAGAGCGGGAAGGACAGCCGCTCACCGAAGCTACGCCCGGCAAGCCGGAAAAAAACCAAACCAAAACAAAACAAGCCGCGCGCCCCGGGCAGACCACGTGATCACAACACCGCAGCTCTACGCAAGGGAGCCGGGCGCGGAGGGCGGGACACCCGGCCAGGCGGCTCCCGGCTCCGCCCCCAGGCTGCTCCCCATTGGTCCATTAGAATGAAGGAGGGAGGAGTCATCCACCGGAGGGAAGGGTGGGCCTCACGTGGAGCGGGATCTCTGGGAGCTGCACATGCGTAGACCTCAGCCTGTTCATTCATAAAGAAAAAGGAAGGAACTCGGGGTCCTAGAGCTACTTGCCCACTTGCAGCCTTGCCAGCGGCGCTGTGAATCGTAAATGGAAAACACCTGTTGTGAAAATGCAACACGAAAAGGAAAATCGGTTGTGGCTGGGCTCGAGTATTTGCTTTTGAGATAGGGTCTTACTGTGTAACCCTCTCTATATAGACCACGCTGGCTTCAAATTCACTTGCCTCTACCCACCCCTGTCCTGGATCAAAGGGGTGCACTACTACATGTGGCTTTGGGCGGAAGGTTTTGTTGAAAAGATTCTAGGCCTCTACAGCCCGGTGGGGGTGGTGCAGAAAATCAGAGGACCCCAGCATTCAGGCCGGACATTTTGCTGGGCGTTTTTAGTCTTCTAGAATGTAATCACAGAACCGGAGTTCTTGCGGAAACTGCTTCAGAGTGTGACTCTACGGTCTCAAGTTTCCTTATCATAATCAGGGCACTCATTTATTCAGCAAGTATTTCTTGATCTCAGCACTTGAGAGTTGAGGCAGGAGGGTGCTGAATGTTAGAGACCAGCCTGGGCTACATAAGATCAAGCCACCCAAGATTGAAGTTTAAGACCTTGTTCCCCCCCCCCCTCCCCTCCCAAAAAAGCCAGGCTTGGTGGCCTAGGCCTATAACCACAGGATTTAAGAGGTGAAGACAGGAAGGTCAGAAGTTCAAACTCATTACGGCCTCAGCTACATAGTGAATCTGAGCCCAAGAGACCTTGTCAAAAAAAAAAAAAAAAGAGCCGGGCAATGGTGGCACATACCTTTAATCTCAGCAGAGGCGGACTACTCTCTGAGTTTGAGGCCAGCCTGGTCTACAGAATGAGCTCCAGCACAGCCAAGGCTACACAGAGAAACCCTGTCTCGGAAAAACAAAAAAGAAAAAGAACAAAGGCTATTGAGCACGTTCTGAGTGCTCTGGACCACTCACTGTCCAAGGTTAGCTGAAAGAAATAAATGACATACAAGGTCTCTGTTTCCTTGGCATTTACGTTTATTCACAGAGGCTGAAGTTGCATGAGACTTGCCTTGTGTTTTAGTCCCCAGAACACATGTGCACATAAACCTAAGGTGTCATGGGCTGCTAGAAATTAACCAGTGGTTTCATCCCATGATAAGGTAGGACCTCAGATGTAGTGTTGTGCTTGATTTTTAAACTATTTTATTTGGGGTATTTAAGCCTCTGCCTCCCTTCCACCAGCCCTTTAACCCTAGGTAGGAGAGGTTAGTGGGGTTGTGGGGAGAGGGTGCAGACCCCTTTACTCCTCCCAGTTGTTAGGGCTGGTGGGCCCCTTTGGGGGGCCATACCAATCTCCCTCAGCAACAAATGCAGCAAGCAGTCTCCTCAGTCTATCTCCTCCAAGCCGCTGGGCCACAAAGCATCTCTCCTGTGTCTCGCCAAGACACCAAACCATATTTGTCTTTGGCTTCACCAAACTGCCACACCTTCTCTTTCTGGGCTCTCATATTTAAATCCCTCAGAGTCCTAGGCCACACCCCTCTCACCCAAGGCAAGCTATTACCAGCTGTCAAAGACCACACTCCTCAGGAAGCAGTTGTCAGCTTCGGACAAACTAAAGCCCAAACTAAAACCCCACACTTGGGATTAAAACAAAAACATATTTACGTAATGTAACTGAGTTTTTTAAAGAAACCCAAACTTCCATTACAAAGTAGGCCACTGGGAGAGGGTGTCTGTGAAGTTCTGGTTCACGCTGGTCCTTTCTTGCAAGCCTGCTTTTGTTTCCTGTCTACTGTAAAGAAGATCCTCCACCATTGTTTCTAATGTTAATAAGATTGCATCGCATCACCGTGGGCACAAACTTATAGCCAAGTGACCACAGACCAACAGTATGAGATTCTGAGCCAAAATAAAACACTCCTTCCTTGAAGTGGTTTTCTCAGTTATTTGACCAATACAAAGTTCTAACGAATGCTATGCTTCACGGAGCTTCTTCGTATTCCACAGCTAAGAGTTCACCTCCTTGTTGGTGTATAAATAAGCACTGTTCTCATCATAAGGAGCACTGGGAGTGGTGGCTCATCCCTTTAGTCTCAGTGCTCAGGAGGCAGAGGCAAGCAGATCTGAGAGTTCAAGACCAGCAAGGTCTACAGAGCAAGTTCCAGGACAGCCAGGGCTACAGAGAGACTTTGTCTCAAAAAACCGATAATAATAATAAACATCAATGCTTAGGGGCTTTGGCTTAATGCAGTATGAGGTTTGGGAAATTTTATGGTTTTATATTTTATATATTTTTGATTGGATTGGGGTTAGGTTTTGGGGGGGCGGGGACAAGGTTGCTCTGCAAAGCTCTGATAGTCCTGGAACTCACTCTGTAGAGTAGGCTGGCGTCAAAGTCACAGAGATCCACCTGCCTCTGCCTCAGACTGCTGGGATAAGGTTGTGTGGCTAGCTCTTTCTTCCTTTTTCCTTTTTTTTTTTTTTTTTTTTTTTGGCAAGGTTTTACTATGCAGCCTGGCTGGCCATAGACAGACAGTAGCCTCAAACTCCTAGAAATGCACCTGCCTCTGCCTTCCAAAGTGCTGGCCCAGAAAAATAATGTATTCTTTCTTAGGGATCTGTGGGTTGAATCAGGCATTCTCTCGTTTCCTGTCCTGTGTTTGCTCACAAGGCTGAAGTCTCAAAGGAAGCAGAAAATCCAGAAGGACCTTGAGTGTTGGGTGTTGGGGCCAGGGTGCTGACTCAGACTCTGTCCCTGCCACCCTCGACCCCTTCTGTGCCTTTCATCAATGAGTGGCCCAGCGTGACGTTTCTTACAAGGTGGCAAAAACATATAAGAAGGCCAGGGCCTCTTGGGCTTTGGGCCCTGGAGTCCAGCCAATAACATGATTCTTCCATTCGCTATTACTCTGAAAAAGGCTCAGATCTTCCAAAGTTCAAGTCTCGAGATAGAGTATTTCCTGATTTGCCTCTATGTATGTATGTATTTATGTATGTGTGTGTGCCACACACTCCTGCATTGGTGCCTGTGGAGGTCAGATGAGGGCATCTTGTCCCCTGGAACTGGAGTTACAGATAGTTCTCAGCATGCCAGTGGGTGCTGGGAATTGAACCCAGGTGCCAGCAAGGGCTCTTAATCGCTGAAGCATCTTTCTAGCCTCTGAGGCAACTTTTTAAATTTCCAGTCAGTTGTCTCTGCATTAGCTGTGGCAAGGTGGAGTTCTGCGCTCATGCCCGGCTTTTCCACATCTGTAGCTGAGCCCTATGGCTCTGCCCTCACCTCCCGCCCCACTCTTGGACATCCTGCTTCACAGCAGACAAGGCTATTGTCGACCGCTGTGGGAACCTCCAAATTGAGCATCTAACCTACAGCCACCTGAACTTGCTAAAATCTGGCTTGCGGGTGAAACCAGTAGCGGAGGCACGTGGAGCTCTGCGTTCCAGGTCAGCTCTGGTCTACAGCGCAAATTCCAGGCTACACAGAGAAAGCCAGTCCGGGGAAACGAAATAAAACAAAACTTACTTGAGATCTAGTTCATAGCTCAGTGGGAAGGCCAGTGCCTAGCAAACAGGAGGTCGTGGGTTCAATTGCTAATACAATTTAACAACAACAAAACCTTGTGTGGATACAGTAACAAAAAGGCACAGTTCCAAACCTCAACAAAGTAACAAAGCTGAGGGAATCGGGCCTGCACCTCTACAGCTCCTGACTATTTACTGATGTTGCCGCCTCAAGGCGACAGGGTCCTGTTGCCTTCAGGTGTCACATCTACCTCCTCATATTTTGTATTGCTATTTTAAAGCAGTATTTTCATGTTTGAAAGCTGAAATGAAACTGATTTTGGGGTTTTTTTGAGATAGAGTTTCATATGTAGTCTAGGCTAGTTGGATGGACTCATCCTCCTGCCTCAGACTCCTAAGTCCTAGAATTACAAGTGCGAGCCACCAAACCAAAGCCAGTTCTAGGGAAGGTTTTGAATGGCAGCTTTAGAGACCTCAGGACGCGGAGGGGAGGCGTGGCACTCTCTCCATGTCTCTGTTCCATCTCCATGGCTGCTCTATCCTGGTCAGAAAACATCTACTATCTGCACTCCTTTCCTCTTCCTTTCCACCCTTAACTTCTTAGCTCCTCCCAATCCATTCTCCATTCAGTGCCAAGGAATCTCTTCCTAATTTTAATTTAATTTTTACTTGTTTTGTCTTCATTTCTTTTGGTTTCTTTCTTTTTCTTTTTCTTCTTCCCCACCAAGGCAGGGATTGTCTTTGTAGCCCTGTCTGCCCTGAAACATATTCTGTAGACCAGGCTGGCCTCAAACTCAGAGATTCTCCTGCTTCTACCTCCTGAGTGATGGGATTAAAGTCCTGTGACACCACACACTCAGCAATTTGGTTTTATAAGAGGAAGCATCTCTTGTAACCAAGTTGGCCTCAGATTCAATTTTGGCAGCATCATAGTTTATGGGCAGTGGATATGGTTTATTTTTTGAGATGGTTTCGCTATATAGCCAAGGTTGGCCACAAACTGAAAATCCTCGTGCCCTAGGCTCCCAGATGCTAAGATTAGAGTCTTAAGCCACCACATGTGGCATCAAGTGATTTTTAAAAAACATTTTCAAGTCAGGGTTTCTCTATGTAGTCCTGGTGGTACTAGAACTAGCTTTGTAGACCAGGCTAGCCTTGAACTCGCAGAGATCCACCTGCCTTTGCATCCCGAGAGCTGGGATTAAAAGCGTCTGCGATATGCACTACCACCTGGCAGGTAATTCTTATTAATTTACTCATTCATGGGTTTTCTTTGATTTTTGTTTTGAGGGGAGGCATTGGTAGAAATGTCTCAGCATTTAACATTGCACATTCCAGAGGATCTGAGTTGCATTCCCAGAGCCCATGACAGGCAGCTCATACCACCTGTCCTTCCAATCCCAGGGGCTCAGATGGCCTCTTCTGAGCTTCCTGGTACGCAAACACTCATGACGTATACACGCAGAGGCAGAAGTACATACACATGTAACCAAAAATCAAATTAAGCCAGGTATAGTGCTGTACACCTGGAGACTCAGCACTTGGGGATGAGATCTCTGTGAGTTCAAGGCCAGCCTGGTCTACAAAGCAAGTCCAGGACAATCAAGGCTACACAAAGAAACCCTGTCTCAAAAAAAAAAAAAAAAATGGAGTTCCTAGGATAGCCAGAACTACTTAGAGAGATCCTGTCTCAAACCAAATAAAACAAGAAAGATAAAAGTGTGTGTGTGTTCACAGGGGTGGTACACATGTGTGTGGAGGACAAAAATCAACCTTGGGTATTATTTCTCAGGAGCTGTTTGCACTGAGTTTTTGCTTTATTTGTAGTTGCTATTATTGCTGTTATTGTTATTAGTATCATTTTATGTGTATAGTATTGGGGAGTGACACATACATGAAGGTCAAAGAACAACTGCATAGAGTCGATTTCGTCCTTTCACTTTCCCCGGCTTCCCAGGATTGGGCTCAGGTTGCCAGACCTTTGAGGCAAACACTTTTCCTACCACGCCGTCTCACTGACCCCTTGTGTTCTTTCAGACACGGTGTCTCAGTAGTTCCTGGGGTTCCCAGATTGGGCTGGCTGCCTGCCAATGGACGCCAGGACTCTTCTGATGCCACTTCTCCACTGTTGGGATTGCAAGAGCAGGACACCACAGGCAGCTTTTATAGGAAGCAGGGGACCAAACTCAGGCGTTTATATATGCGCGGCTGGCACACGCCTGAGCCTTCTTCACAGCCCTGTTGATTTTATTTTGGTTGTGCATTGGTTTGTTTGTTTGAGACTTGGTTTTAAATTCTGGATCCTGTTGCTTCCATCTCCCAAGTGCTATGTCTACAAGTGTGTGCTTGGGTCTCACTCACTTACACACAAACATACACACATGTGTATAGATATTGGTGGTGGTGACGGTCCTGGCAGTTGTGTGTGGGCCCCACACATTCTAGGCAAGCTCTGTACTACTGAGGCTGAGCTACGTCCCTATCCATTTTTTTTATTTGTATTTTGAGGGGCTTGCTAACATGGCCCAGCAGGTAAATGCACTTTACTGGTCTTCCAGAGGGCTCTGGTTCAGTTTCCAGCACCCACAGGGTAGCCCACAACCATGGAACTCCAGCTCCCTAGGATCTGATGCTCTCTTCTGGCCCCTGCTCACCCCAGGCTCCTCATTGTGTACACACATGCACGCAGGCAGAACACTCGTACCATATGGGCCCAAGTTACCTGACTCATGATTCTCTGGACTCAGCCTCCTGACCAGGGCCATTTGTGAGCAGCAGAGACGGGATTCATAGGAGCAGTAGGGACGGCAGGCATGCCACCAGGCTGGGACTCAAAAAACCCTTTTAAGCCTTACCCTTGATCCTACCATTTCCCCCAACCTGAAACTTAATTGCCTTAATTCATCTACTCAAATTCATGTTCAAAATCTCCAGAGTTTGGTGGCAGACACCTAGAGCCTCAGCTACCGGGGCTTTGATACAGGAATATCACATGGGTGCTCAAGTGGGCCCAGGTGCTCAGGGCTAGCATCACAGCAAGACACCCCAACAGTAACCAGAAGGGAGGGGGTGAACAGTAGAAAGCCTGTCCGTATTGCAGGGCCTGGAAAACATTTGCAGCATGGACAGTCGAGGCTCTGCATCTCATCTTTAACCTTGTTTAAATCTTACAGCACCTCTTATTTTCCAGCGTCTTCGCAGCACCTTGTCATATCTATCCTCTGCCACCCCCCAAAATGACTACCTTAAGGACACAACTGATGAATAAAAACCTAAAAGTGTGCGCGCATGCGCACACGCACACAAAAGCAGGATGGTGGCAGTGGCGGCTTCAGTGGTGCCCGCACCTTTAATTCTGGGCTCAGGAAGGAAAGGCAGAGGAGCTCAGGATACACAGAAAAACCCTGTCTCAAAAACATAAAAACAAAAACACACACACAAACAAGCCACCCCAAAAAAGAAGAAACACAAACAAACAAAAAAAAAACTAAAAGTACATATAGCTCTATTGTGTTTAGATGTATAATCACCATCCCATGAGAAGCAACCAGTTTAAAAGTGATGACCTCTGGCATGATGTTCACTCTCCCCAAAATCCTTCCAAGGATTTCTAGGTTTTAGCATAGAGTCTTTGAAGGAAACAGAAACCCCTCTACCTTCTCATCCTAGCAGACAAGAGCCTTCATCCTGAAACAACTTTGTCACTGAAAACCAAACTCCATATTCCTATCAGTTTATAAAAGAGGAGTGAAAAGTGTGTGTGTGAGAGAGAGAGAGAGAGACAGAGATTCAGACTCACGCTGTGCTTCCTATCATGGCCAAAGGGCGGGCAATGCCAGGGAGAAGTACATAGGAGTCTCAGCTTATTCAGTTAAAAACAAACACTTAGAGGTTTTAGGTAATCTTAAACCCAGCATGGTTGTGCACATTTTTAATCCCAGCGGAGGCAGGGGGATATCAGTGAGGCCAGGGTGGTCTGTGTAGCCAGGGCTACATAGTGAGACCCTGTCTCAAAAAGAAAGAAGAAAAGAAAGGATTCTGTGCGATCGGGTAGACTAGCAAAGGAGCGGAACAACGACTGGGTGTGGTGTGTGCTGGGTGTGAGATTGATCTCAGCCGCTGCAGCTGCTGGCGTCTTACGCAGCTGTTCTGTGGGCAGCTGCAGCGTTCAGCCCAGGCCTGGCCGTCAGGGTGGCCTTAGCCTGTGGACATCAGTTCCCGCTAAGCCAAGGCTCTCCTCCAAGGACCACTTGAAAGCAACAAAGAACAGCAGAGAGGGTGCCCAGTTCTAAAGAGTTCTATCTGGACACCATCAAACAAATGCGCTTACGTCATGGGGCCCAGCAGAGACAGGCTAAGACACAGTGTGGACTTGGGCATCCAAAGAATCAAAGCCAAGACGAGAGGTATCAACTGAATTCTGCTCCTGGCCCACCCTGCTGTCACTTTTCTGCACTGTCCCACCATCTGTTTTCATGTCACACTGCATAAGAGTGGAAACATTTCCTGCTCACAGCTGAGGCTGAAGCAAGGAAATACAGATATTCAAATAAGAAAATTTATCTAGAGATAAAGACTACCAAAAACCTTATCCAATGCCAGTTTCAAATTAAATTAATTTTTACCTTAATTTTCTTTTTTTATGTGTGGGGTATTTTGCCTGCAGACTGGTGGAGGGCAGAAGGTGTGGGAACCCAGCTGAGTCCTCTGCAGAAGCAACAAATTCTGCTAGCCTCCGGGCCATTTCTCCAGCCCCCAGCTTCCCATTTGTTAGTTTGTTTTTCAAGACAGGGGTTCACTGTGTAGCCTTGTCTGTCCTGGACTGACTTTGTAGACCAGCCTGGCCTCGAACTCATAGAGATCCACCACTCTCAGCTTATAAAGGTAACTATGTTTAAGGTTTACGTATTTTATGTGTATGAGTGCTCCATCTGTATGTACACCTGCACGCCAGAAGAGGGCATCAGATCTCACTATAGACGGTTGTGAGCCACCCTGTGGTTGCTGGGAATTAAACTCAGGTCCTCTGGAAGAGCAAACAGTGCTCTTAACCACTGAGCCATGTCTCCAGCCCTCTGTTTTATTTAAAGGTTTTACTTTTACTTTTTAATAGTGTGTGTGTGTGTGTATGTGTGTGCGCGTGCCTGCGTGTAGGGGTGAAGTACCTGTGGAGACTAGCAGAGACTAGCAGAGCACGTTGGACTCCTCTGGAGCTGGAGTTATAGGCGAGCAGCCCTACATGGTTGCTGGAAAACCAACCCTGGCCTTCTGGAAGAACAGTGACACTCTAATTAATGGCTGAGATGATCTTTTGGTTTTTGAAAACAGAGTCTTGCCTAGCATGGTAGTGCACACCTGTAATCCCAGAATTTAAGGAGGCAGAGGCAGACAGGTCTCTGTGAGTTTGAGGCCAGCCTGGTCTACAGAGAGAGTCCAGGACAGCCAGGGTTACACAGAGAACCCCGTTTGGGTGGGAGACATGACACAGAATCTCAGGCTGCTCTAAAACATACAATGTAGCCAAAGCTGGCCTGGAGCCCTGATCTTTCTGCTTCTGCCTTCTGAGTGAAGGATTGTAGGTGTGGGCCCAGAAAAAGAGAAGATTATTTTTATTAAGTAAAGTCTTTGTCTTGGTATTGGGGATGGTTTTATACACTGTGTGCTCAGAGGCTGATCTCTGTGCTCAGAGGTCTGATTGCAGTCTGGACATGGGCATTGTGATTTCTATGAAGAATCCACTCTCTCAATGTTGTGTAAAATTTGTTCTCCATCATCTCTGATCAGTTGATAAAGAACTGAACAGCCAATAGCTAGGCAGGAGAGGAGAGTTGAGGCAAGACTTCTGATGCCAGGTGTGTGTGTGCTTGTGTGGAGAAAGAGAGCAGAGAGGAAGAGAGAGAGAAGAGAAATAGAGAGAGAGAAAGAAGGTGGAGGACAGGTCTTTAGGAGGAAGTTGCCACAAATGAAGGGGTGACCGTGAGAAGGCCGTTATGAGGACAAAGACAGGGTAGATGCAGCTAGGGCAAGACTAGATGGCAGGAAACAAGGCAGGTGTGTGGGAAATAGACCCGACCAGCACAGTTGGGTTAGAAGAGATGAGTATCTGGCCATCTATAGTGCTTTAAATCTTATTAATAAATATGACAGGTCTCCTTAGAATGGGCATAGGAAAAAAAACATCAATTTTAGATCTCTGGTCCTTTCCTAAAGATTGGAAGCCTCTATTTCTTCTTTGACTAGCACACTAAAACGTCACAAATATTAGCCTGACATGCTGGCCCACGTCGGTATTCCTAACACTAGAGAGACTGAGGCATGAGACTGAAGTCAGCCTAGTTCACAAAGTGAGCACTAGCCCGACCTGAGCTGCAGAATGAGACCCTCCCTAATCATCATCGTAATCTTTATTTTGTCATAATACTAGAGGTTGGAGCTCCAACATCAATGTTCTTCCCAGTTCAGTTCCTAGTAAGAGTTAGAGAGGGCCTTCCCGTATGTTCTCACACGCTTCTTCCTTGAGACTTGGGGAGGCCTGGAAGGCAAAAGTGGCTAAGGACATTTTGCTGTTTTCACAGAGGGCCTGGATTTGGTGCCCAGCACCAGTACCGCGTCTCTCAACTGCTGGTTAACTTCAGTTTAAAGGGAATGTTGCCCTCTACTGGCCTACAGAAGAACTACCCTCGCATGGTATGCTTACATGTAGTAAAAATTCATGCATATTAAATAAAAATAAAATTTTTAAAAAGATGTAAAAGCGGCAGGATATTCTGATACTTCTTTTAAGTACACTGGTCTTACCACTGCCCATACTTCTAACTTTGTCTTTTTTTTTTTTTTAAAGCACTGGCTGCTCTTTTTTTTTTTTTTAAGATTTATTTATTTATTTATTATGTATGCAGTGTGTGTTTACGTGTACACCTGTACTCCAGAAGAGGGCACCAGATCTCATTTCAGATGGTTGTGAGCCACCATGTGGTTGCTGGGAATTGAACTCAGGACCTCTGGAAGAGCAGCCAGTGCTCTT
>CM053752.1:4077029-4116117 GCA_028658305.1 Pachyuromys duprasi | reverse complement strand
CTTTTTTTTTTTTTTAAGATTTATTTATTTATTTATTATGTATGCAGTGTGTGTTTACGTGTACACCTGTACTCCAGAAGAGGGCACCAGATCTCATTTCAGATGGTTGTGAGCCACCATGTGGTTGCTGGGAATTGAACTCAGGACCTCTGGAAGAGCAGCCAGTGCTCTTAACCTCTGAGCCATCTCTCCAGCCCCCTTCTAACTTCGTTTAACTTTTGGCTTGATGCTTGTTTGTTTTTTCAGACAGGGTATCATGTAGGCCAGGATGGCCTCCAAGGAGGACCTTAGGTTCCTCCTGCCTCTGCCTCCCAAGTGCTGGGATTACAGGAATGAGCCACTACTCCTGGACACTTTTATTTTTAAAGACAGAATGCTATATCTTACTATGTTACCCAGGCTGGCCTTGAACTCACAGTGATCTCTCTGCCTCTGTCTCCCAGCCAACTGATTTTTGTTTGAAACAGGGTCTCATTCTTTAGGCCAGGGTGGCCTGAAACTCACATGTAATCAGACTGGTCTTGACCAGTAAGCCATCTCCTGTCTCAACCTTCTGAACACTGATTGCAGCGGCAAGCCACCGCTCCATCCATCTCCCTTAGCCTTAATTACTTCTTTCCCAGGGCTGTACATTCAGCACACTGCAGAGCTATGTCCAAAGAGAACTATATTGCTGGGACTCACATCCAGAGCTTTACGTGTGCTCAGCAAGTGCTCTACCATTGAAGTATGTCTCGGTCCACTTACCCTTTTATCTATTGGTTTACTAGCCTGCCAGGTATTTCCTTACCTGTATGGCTATATAATTTAACTAAGGAGGCTAGCCAGCTAATGTAGAAGAAGAAGAGCCAATGAAAATAAGAAGCAGGAAGCAGGCTGGCAGCAGCGCACACCTTGAATCCCAGCACTTGGGAGGCAGAATCAGTGCATCTATGAGTTGCACTACAGAGTGAGTTCCAGGACAGCCAGGGCTAAAGAGAGAAACCCTGTCTATCTAAAGACAGACAACAAGCAAAAACACAAAAGAAAGAAAAATAAGAAATAAGGATGAGTAAATGGGTCAGTGGGTAAAGGACGCTTGCTGCAAAGCCTGAAGGTCTGAGTTTTTGGGTGAAAGGAGAGACCCAACTCTAAAAAATTATTCCCTGACCTCAAAATGTGCACCATGGCACATGCACACTACGTGTGTGCTCACATGCACGCACGCGCGCACACACACACACACATAAAATCAATTAAACAGGAAGATTTTATAAAAGTGAGAAATAAAGCTGAGGGAGTGCTGGAGAGATGGCTCAGAAGTCATAAGTAGTTGCTGCTCTTGCAGAAAACCCTCATTTGGTTCCCAGCACCATATGGTGGCTCATAACTGTAGGTCTATCTCCAGGGCCTCTGATGCCCCCTTCTGGACTCCATTAGCACTCCGTTATGCCTGCGTGTAGTACACATGTGTACAAACAGGCAAACACTCATACACAGAAAATAATAAGTCGCTACATTTTTTTTGAAGCCGTGAAGGTCCCTTGAGCATCTTCACACACGTGTCCCCCTGCTCCCGGGCAGCGTAGTCTACTTCTTTACCTTAAATAAAATGTCCCTGCTACTTTAAGGGGGTAGAAGAAAGCTATGTGGACTTTACAGTAATGCAATGAGATGAACAAGCAAAATGAATAGCAGCTTCAGAGCACGTGGTCCCACCCAGCTGCCAGAACACCCTTCTTTTTCATAGACACCTTTCCCATACTACCATGCTTTGGCTGTAGCACCCTGGGAAACTGACTTACAGCTCTTTGCCTTGAACGAGATGTGCTGGTCCAGACCTGGACTCCCAGCACTCAGGAGCCTAAGGAAGGAGGACTTCCCGGAGCTTGAGGCCCTCCAGCAGCACAGTGGGCTCTAAGCCTCAGCTACAGAATAAGACCACGCACAAGGGTTGGGGGAAGGAAAGGAAACATATTTTCCCAGGCTTCTCATCTGTGGTTTTATAATGATGTTGTGAGGCCTGGATGAGAATGCAGGTGTCATGCTAGGACACTGCCAAATATATGCTGAGTCCTCAGTAAGTACAAGCTACATATCACTACCCTTCCCAGTGGCTCCGTTTTTGTAAATATATACCGTGTTTTATTTATTTTATGTTCATTGGTGCTTTGTCTACATGTGTGTCTGTGGGAGGGAGGATGTCAGAAGCCCTGGAACTGCAGTTGCAGACAGACAGGTGTGAGCTGCCGTGGGGGTGCTGGGAATTGAACCTGGGTCCTCTGGAAGAGCAGCCAGTGCTCTTGATCACAGAGCCAGCTCTCTTCAGCAACACATCGCCAGCCAGTGTCTCCATGTGAAAGACCACACATCCTCAAAGATGTCAAGTTCTTGCCGGAGGTGTCCTTTCCAGCCCTGCCCATCTATACACCCATCAACAACCCTATTCAAACTCTCCTCCATCCACAAGGCCTTTCCTGCACTGATACGGCATGTACTGCCAGTTGGATTTATCCTAGATAATAACATTGCTTTAGTAAGCCTAGGCGTTTATACATTGTTACTTCTCCAGGAATGTGGTTTCTTGATCTTTTGTGTACAGTGTTATCCTGTAAGTGTTCAGCAATTCTTGCTTGAATAAAGGGTGGATTTAAGGTCACTTGAACTTTCAGGTAGTGGTTCCGACTCTGATGACCCTGTGTGTAGTTTTTGTCCGGGCTATCACAAAATGTTCTGAAATTCTCAAAAGAGGGTTAGTTTTTTGTTCTTAACGTCTGAGCCCATCTCAAGAGCCAAAAATCTTTTTTGTTTTGTTTTTGGAGACAGGGTTTCTCAGGCCCCGGCTGCCCTGGAGCTCACTGTGTGAAGCAGGCTGGCTTTGAACTCACAGAAATCTGCCTGCCTCCACACCCGGCAAGGACGTGATTCTAACCTAAGATTCTGCAGTGGGGGATTCATCCAGATCTGTGTCTTTTTTTTTTTAACACAGCATTCTGCCTGCACCTGTACCTGAACACCAGATCTTATTATAGATGGTTGTGAGCCACCATGTGGCTGCTGGGAATTGAACTCAGGACCTTTGGAAGAACAGACCAGTGTTCTTAACCTCTGAGCCATCTCTCCAGCCCCCAAATCTGAATCTTTGTTTTGGAAGGTTTGTTGTTGTTTCTGAGACAGGGTCTCTGTGTTTAGCCCTGGCTGGCCTGGAACTCTTTTATAGATCAGGCTGGTCTCAGATTCACAGAGATATGCCTATCTCTGCCCCCACCCCCCAAGTGTAGAAATTTAAAATGTATACTACCAGTGCCAGAAAAAAAAAATAAGGTTTGTTTGTGGCAGGGCCTCACTAACTACCCCAGGCTGCTTCTGAACTCAAGACAATCCTCCTGACTTAGTCTCCCATGCTGGGATTATCGATGAGAGATGCCATGCTCAGCTTGAAAAGCAAACAAAACTCAATCCCTAAATTTGCACGAGCAATACTTTTAGTGGAGTAGACAAAGGAGTGGACAGCAGAAATAGAAGCCGCAGTGAGGAAAGAGTACAGAGACAGACAGTGAGCAGCTCCTGTGTTGAAGGGTTGCTGCCGTTCGAAGGTGCCCAGGTTAGTGTGCCCCCCTGCTTCAAAGAGATGGTGCATTTCCCTGCTTGCAGACCACGTGTGTATTCTTTTGAGAGCTGGACCTCAAGGGGATAAGAATAAGGGAGGGGCCTCAAGGGGACAGATGAGGGGAGGGGCTTTAAGGGGTGAAGTTGGAGGGGGAAGGTGGATCTCAAGCCTGGGAAGTAATCTACAGGAATGTGATTTAATGAAGACCAGTGAGTTCTTCTCCCCAAATATATACATAGCCATTTGAGTGGTGCTGGGGATTGAACTTGGAGCTCCGTGCACTCTAGGCTAAAGCTCTGCCGCTGAGCTGTGTTCCCAGCCAGCCGCCATGGGTTAGCCATTATGGTTAAAGACCTTAGCTTCAGCAGTTTCGATCCATGTAGCACTTAGGAAAGGTAGTAAACACAGGTTGCCCGGTGACACAGGAAGACTGATTAGCTTATCAGATTGTTCATCACCTGGGTGATAAGACAAAAAGGTTGCAGGGTCTAAGAGAGTTTGGTGAGAACGAAAGTAGGAAGGGTTGTAACCCTGAGGCCATAAGAGGTTGTGGTGGCCTCTGTGGACTGAGGACCTTTATCAGGAACTATTTGGAGCTCTGTTTACTGCTACTGTCTGAACCACAAGACTTGAGGGTTACTGAGTGAGGGACTCTGAACCATTACCTATACTTCTGGCTTCCCAGAGCCACAGAGCTGAGCTAGACACAAGGGCTGTTTAAAAAAAAAAAAAAAGCCAAGGACCGAAAGTGAAGCGCAGGTTCCTTATCATGTCTTGGCATCACAGCACAGTGCTAAAAGCTTGACAGGCCCCGGGCCCCATGCATCATTTCTGCCTTCTGGGAGAGTTCCTGTTAGCAAATCTGGTGCACCATGCACTACACTTCCCTTCGGTCCAGAGGGGTCCAGAGAAAACCAAAGGGGAGCCTTATGTCCCTAGGCTTAGAATTCTCCTGAATGCCACCAGAGGGCAGCGTATATATGGCATGGACTTCCTTGGCTCAGATGCTCAGAACAGAGCCAATCTTCTTACAACAGTTGTAGCAGGCTTGGGCCCAGTTCCTGGAAGTACCATCCACCCTCAACCATCCCCTCAGGTCAGACATACCCACCTTCACAGCAGTCCACCCACTCCTAGCTCAGAGACATCGATCTACCTGCATTTCAGGGGTCTGCAATGTTGGAATCCAAAACAGCCAGAGAGGCACAGCCAGTAATAAGAGAAGGTGAAGGAAGAGCGGTGGGAAACCAGCAGGAACAACAGCTGGACCTAAGGAAGAAACTCACACTCTAACAGAAGAACTTGACAGGGGAGCTCCATTTACCTTAGATACACCGAAGCCACGAGAAATTATTCCCTCCAGCCTGCCTCGGTTTCTCTCTCCTACTATGCAGCCCAGGTTAGCCTTGAATTCATGATTCTGTTTTATCCTTTCTCCATCTCCAGAGTGTTGGGTTACAGGCATGTAATCCTGTAATTAGACCACCATTGCTGGTCACTCTAGGATCTTTGTTTAGGCCACAGACAGACGTGTGTGGACTGTAAGAAACACCCATGGTTCAGTAGTTGACCTAGCAAAATCCCAGAAAAAAGTTCAGCCCGCTTCCGTTTCAGCAGGCAGGATGATGGCTACCTATAGAGATAGGCCAGAACAGCCAGCAAATGCTTTGCGCATCAATCTTCATACTACCCCACCCCCAAGCCCTACCCCACCCCACCCCACCCCATCCAAAGCTGGTCCCGCCCTGGCTGGAGCTAGTACCTAAAAGATGTTGCTGACAGGTTGGAACACCCTTTGCAGCAAAGGGGTTTGGAAGATCCTGCTGAGAAAGAAGGGAGAGTTGGAAGGAAGGTGTTCACTCTGGCTAGTCCTCCTGGCTAGTCCTCCTCCTCTTTGGAGGTGAATCACCTGAGTGAAGGTGGTTTCCAATAAGCCTTCCCTTTATTAACCCACCTGCAGGGAAATGTGAGAGTGTGAGGCGTCAGGCTGGCTGGCTGTGTCAGACAGTGTTAACAGCGCCACGCTCCAGGTCCTCACTTTGGTGGGCTGGGCAAGCAGATCATCATATTACAAATTATAAATAGAAAATAAAATTATCGGGTGGGACTGAGGCACTGGGGAAGACGCAAAAAAAAAAAAAGTCCTCGTTTAAAGAGTGCCTACCAACAAACCCAGTTATCAAGGCCGGGGGCCACGCCTCTCGGCTAAAAGTTGCGCCTAAACCAAGTTCCAGCACAGCCCGCCTTTCTCTCTTTTCAGCCCACTCTCCCAATCAGCGTCCCCTGGCGCGTCTCGGGCTTCGGTTCCGTCCGGAGCCTGGAGGGCTTCTGCGCTCGGCCGCTCAGCCCATTAGCTCCTCGGCTAAACGATAGAGGAGGCGGGAGTACCAGTGCATGCCGGTGGGCTGGGCCGCGCCGCCGGGGAGCAGCGCGCCGAGCGCGTGCAGCAGGCGCAGGGGCGCGAAGGCGCGGTGGGCCCACTGGTGGCTCTCCAGCACGGCGTAGCAGGAGGCGAGGACGTCGTTAACCAGCAGCGTCCCGTGCGCCGTGAGCGGCGCGAACACGCCCACGGCCTCCTCGCGCGCCACGCGGGCCACGCGCGCCGGCCGGAGCGCGTCCCCGCCGGGCGCCAGCACCGAGTCCCCAGCGCGCAGGCGGCGCGCGAACACCGGGGCGAAGTCGGCAGGCGCGGGCGCCGGGCCGCGGGCGGCGAACACCAGGTGCCAGGGCGTGAGCAGCAGTTTGCGCGGAGGCCGCTCGGTCTCCACGGCCACGAACGAGGCGCGGCGCTGCAGGTCGCGGTCCAGGAAGAGCAGCACCGGCGTGGGCACCACCCGGCCCGCCGCGTCGGCGGCCAGCACCCAGTCGCCGCGGTGCAGCTCCCTCAGCCCCTTCCGCTCGCCGCTCCGCAGGCGCACCGTGGCGTTGCCCGGAAAGCAGCCCCCGGCTCGCACTGCCAGGGAGTTATCTGCAAGGCACACCCGGAAGGAGGGTTAATCCAGATCAGCAGAGTCTCCCAGGTGTGGGTCAAGCCCAACGCAGACCTCATCCGCCCCCGGGGCAGTTCCATTTCCCAGGGACCTGGTCTCCCCGAAGGTGGCCAGAGGGCTGCGGTAGCCTCGGTTCCCCCCGAGGGAGAGCCCCTTTGGGTGGAGCGTCATCCGTACCGGCTTTGACCGACACGTGGACGTGGTTGCGGGACTCGTAGTAGACCCAGTCGAAGCCGGCCTCCACCGCCAGGCGCGCCAACACGCCGTACTTATTGCGGTCGCGGTCCGACGTGGTGATGTCCAGGGCGCGGCCCTCGTAGTGGAGCGAGTCCTGCGCGTGGTGGCCGTCCTCATCCCAGCCTTCGGTCACGCGGAGGCGCACGCCCGGCCACATGTTCATCACCGCGATGGCGAGAGCGTTCACCCGCTCTCTGCAGCGCTGGTGGGGGAGGGAAGGAAGGAGTCAGGTTCCCCCCAGCGCCACCCCACCCCACCCCGAGCCCGCACTGGGAAGGGTGAGGCGGAAGGGACCTTTAAGGCCTCTGAACGTCTTTATTCTCCGGACCCACTTCCCTCCCTCCCGGCCTCTGGGTGCCCTGGGGAAGCCAGGCTCTGAACAGGTGTAGTCACCAATCTGTCCTTTGCCGGGGCGTGCTCGGAGAGCCGACCCGTGGGCTGAGCCCCTCTAAGGGGGGCGAACAGAATTCCTTATTTCTTCCACTGTCGGTGCCTGCCCCCCACCCATATCTGTTCCAGGACCAGGACCTCAGCGCAACCAGAGAGAGAACCATAGTGGAGGAGAGTGGAAGGCCGGCGGGGCCCCGTGAGCCTGACCCCGCCCGCCCCGCTGCCCTCCCTCTCTCTGATTCAGCTTTTGTTTGGTTGCCTTCCCTGGCACAGGGCATCGCTTCCTTCCTTCCTTCCTTCCTCCTCCTCCTTTCAGCCTCTAGCATTAACCCATTGGTGGTCTGGGTGCGCCCCTACAGATGTGTCCAAGAGGAGCCGCGTGGGATCGAGGCTGCTGGAAAAAGGGTCGGGCGGCGGGGGCTGCACGGAGTACAATGGCCATTCTCCCGGATGACTTAACTGAGCGAGAATCTCAGGCCGAGGCCGGGAGCGCGTCGGGAGAAGCGGACTCAGCAGCTCCCGCTACAAAGACGCTTTTCAGCCGCCCCGGCTCCGGGAGAGGAAAGGGCAGAGCGCCGCGCCCCACATCCCTGCTCCCTCCCGCCCGACGGGGCCCCTCCCCCAGCGCGGCCAGTCTGCCACTGACTGTGTCAGTCCTCAGAGCCCCTGTCTCTCCCGTCTCTCTTCCAGAATCAGCCCTGAAAGGCGTGGGAGCACCAGCACCTGAGAATGCCCCGGGCGGAGCTGACCGCCCCCTTCCCCGCAGGGTGGGAGTAGAGGAAAAGGAACCACAGGCCTGCAGACCCGGGGGAGGGAGGCCGCAGTTATCTCGGCTGCCTCAGTCTGGGGGTTGGAGACCTTGGCGCACTAGAGCCGGGACACCGCGGGCGCAGGAGCACACACAACTCCTTTTTCTTTTTCTTTCACCTCGAACTTGGGCTCTACATGATTGCTAGAGGGATATTTCACCTCTTAGCCTTCTTCTTCTAGTCAACTTCACCTCTGCAGGGGCGCAGGACAAGTGGTGGTTCTTTCTAACTTTGTGTCATTTTGTCCCCTAAGAAGGCCCTGACCTGCGGGGGCAGTAGTCCAGTACAGAGCCAGCTCAATGGAGTCCTTTTGCAGCCGGGGTGTGGGAGATAAGCAAGACTGGGGTGTGCGTGTTGGGGGGCTGAGGGGAGTTTCCAGGCCTTTTGAGGCCTCCTGAGCCTATCCCTTGTTCTAGCCCTCTGCTGCAGGTTTCAGCCAGAGAGAAGAACCACAGTGCCCCATGCTCCTTCCCAATTTGCTGGAATGAGGATTGGCTTCATTACTGGAACAAGAAGGAATCGCTTGGTGCGATTGGTTGTCACCTCTAATCCCAGCAGTCAGAAGGTAAAGGCAGGAGGGTTTCTATGAGTTCCAGGCCTGTCTGGGCCACACGGTGTCTTAAATAAATAAATAAAGCAAGCAGCTCTTTCTTCTCTGCACAGGTTTTCCTAACAAAGTAACCTGGAAAACTATGGCAGTTAGTCAGAGGAAATCCGCACTCCTCCCTCTCCCACACCTCCCTCGCACACACACAATTAGGTGGTGTAATGGAAAGTATATAGGACTCAGAACCGGGAGTCCTGAATTCTAGTCTCAGCAACGCTACTAATTAGCTGTGAGGCCTTGATTAAATCGCCTCTTCCTCCTGGCCCCAGCTCTCAGATATAAAGCAGGGTGTGGTCAGGTACGGAAATATGTCTTCTGGACGTCCTTTCAGTTCTGACACCCCAGAGGGGCATCCTCCTCCTCCAAGATGTGATGCAACTTACTCTAGGTAGCTCCAGTGCCCATCTGTTAGCAGGTGACCGCTAATGGACGTTGAATTTAATTATTTAAGTTAATACAGCTTAGCAAAGTTATTGTTAATTTTTAGTTATTTAAATCAATTCTGAGCTTAGCAAACATGCTCAAGCCAAGCTGAGTTTCCATGGCTCAGGGACCCTTCGTTCTCAGGTGTGTCCATCTGTTCGCTTTTTACCCTAAGTGTGTTGTCTAGAGCCTAGTACTGGCCTGTCCGGTTGAAGACACCTCTCCCATACCAAGGACAATTCCAGACCACCCCATCCTCAGGTAGATGGTCTGCTCACCTGACTCTTGCCCATGTCTTTTCCAGTCTCCTTTTTGGCTCACAGAGCATTTGGACATCAGGCCAAGAGCCAGGCTAAGTATAAAGCCTTCTGTAGGCTACCTACCCTAGCCAGCTCCTGGCCCCCAGCTCACCCCAGCCCTTCCTGCCTGGCTCGGTGGCTGACCCCTGGTCCACGCCTCAGCCATTTCCCGTCTCGCCTGCCGCCATCCTCCTTTCCCCGCCCTCCCTCCAGCCTCTCCCAGATTCACTCTCACTAGCCAGTTCCTCCTCCCCCTCCCATCCCAGCCTTTCCCCGTTTGGACACCTCCAAACCACTATCCAGCCAAGCAGGTCATTTGCTTTCTTGAAGGATGTGGTGATGGAAGTCTTTAGTTTAGTTTAGTTTAGTTTAGTTTAGTTTAGTTTAGTTTAGTTTAGTTTAGTTTAGTTTAGTTTAGGGTCTCTGAGGGATGAAGTTCATCTTCCAGTTGGTGAGGAGTTGGCGGCGCGTTTGGTGGAGCAGGTGGGAGAAACGCTCCTTACCTCTGTCATCAGGCGGTCAGCGCCGCTGTTCTCCTCATCCTTGAAGATTATGTCGGGGTTGTAGTTGGGTACGAGGTCCCGGAAACGCTCGGACCCCCTTGCGACCCTCCCCTCCGCTGGCCCGCTCGCACCAAGGGTCCGCTCGGGCACACTAGGCACAAACTGCTTGTACAGCAGAGGCACAAGCTGCTTGCGCACGTAACGCCGCCGGCCAACCGGTCCCCGGCCCGGCCCGCAGCTCTGGACGGACAGTGCCAGCAGTGCCAAGCAGCACAGGGGCAACAGGCTGCCCGGCAGAGCCATGGACGCAGTGGGCTTGGGTCGAAAGGGAGCGCTCTCGTCCTTACTAGCTCTCCTGTAGGTTGCGCATCTCCGCAGGAGCCAGAGAGCACCGCAGCCCGAGAAGCGCCCAGAGAACCCGGGGCGCTCGCGCCTCTGAACACTTGGCAGCCGCTAACTCTGCCTACATGCTCCGCGCAACCTGGAACCTGCTACTGATGGACTACCATTACAGGGCAGGTGGGTCGAGGGTGAGTGCCAGCCCAGTCAGTCTCTGCTGCCCAGCTCCGGTGCTCTCCGAAACGCCCTGACTCCGCCTTAAGTGGTCCCTGGCCACGCCCCCCGCCCTTCGCCCAGGACTGTCCCGCCCCCTCCCACCCGGGCGGGGGATCTAGCGGTCACCACTGTTCCATTACTCCGCTGAAGTGTGTCCCATCCTGGAAACCACGGAGGCACCTGCTTAGGAAATCCTTGGAGCTTTGCAGTCCTGGCTGCCTGGATAAGCATCCTTCTACCTCCGAGTCTAAATTAGGAACCAAACTACCTCCCTCTGCTAGTCTCTGCTCTCCCAAAGTCTGCTCTGGCAAGCCATGGCCTCTGCTGTTATCCAGGAAGTCTGAGTTCCAATTTCTGCTCCCAGGCCATCCAAGCCCTTTGGGCTTACAACCAAAGCCTCCCTTCTCCGTGGTCGCTCCTCAGGCCTCCCTGATCCCTCTTCACACTCGTCCATAACCAAGGCTGGATCCCAGAGGACCGTTTTGTTTTGTTTTGTTTTGTTTTTGGTGGTTTGATATCTTCTTGGGAACAGAGTTTGACACTCACAGTCCTGTTTGGGACTGAGATCTTACTGTGTATTTGCAGGATGTGTGCAGGCACAGGTCACAGCACGCCTGTGGCCAGAGGACTTTCAGGAGCCAGTTCTATCCTTCCACTGCGGTGTTCTAGGGTCTGAACTCAGGTTCATCAGGTTTGTGTGACAAGTGCTTTTATCTGCTGATCATCTTGTCAGCCCAGGACTTCCCAAGTTTTGTGTCCACTCAGTCTTTGCCAGATACCCAAGGGCCACTGTTCATCCCTTCTCTCCTGTTGTTATTGATTTATCTTTGACTGAGTCTAATGTTGTTCAGGCTTGGTCTCGAACTCACTTCCCAGAGAAGGCCGCCCTTGAATGCTTTCTCCTCCGGCTTCTCAGTGCTGGCATTAGTCATGTAATACCGTGACAGGCTTATACGGTGCTAGATCAAAACCAGGCTCAGTGGTCAAGAACATGGGTTGCTTTTCCAGAGGATGGGAGTTAGATTTCTGGCACCCACGTGGTGACTGGCGGTGGCTGGCTACCTTCTGTACCTCCGGTTCCAGGGGGTTCAATACTGTCTTCTGGTATCCTCAGGTGCCAGGCATGCAATTGGTGCACAGATATATACACACAAGAACACACCAATACATATAAAATAAAACCTTAGGGCCAGGTGTGATGTTTTAATCCCAGAGCAAAAACAGATCTCTGAGTTTGGACCCAGCCTGGCCTACAAAGTGAGTTCTAGGACAGCCAGGGCTACATAGACTTGTCTTGAAAAACCAAAATAAAGTCGGGCATGGTGGCACACACCTGTAATCCCACCAGCACTCTGAGTGGCAAAGGCAGGCAGATCTCTGAGTTCAAGGCCAGCCTGGTCTACACACAGAAACCCTGTCTTGAAAAAAAAGAAAAATCAAAACCCAAAATAAGTAAAAAATAAAAATTTATTTTTACAACCTTAAACTTGCTAGGCAAGTACACAACTGATCTTTTTAAAATGTTATGTATACCGAGTGCTCCCTCTGCTTTCATGCCCTCCAGAAGAGGGAATCAAAGTCCATTACAGATGGTGATGAGGCACCATGAGGGACCTGAGCAGCCAGTGCTCTAACCGCTGAGCCATCACTCCAGGCCCCACACATCTGACCTTAATCAACCGAGCTGTACCCAGTTTCCCTTTGAGATTCTCACATGTAGCCATGCTGGCCTCAGACTTGCTGAATGCTAGAATTATACGTATGTTCTTCATCCTGCACAACGGGCAGTGGACACCTAACGTTCTACTCTGTGGAGGATGGTGATCAGTTCTCTTCACCTTCCATCCCACGTCTGCCCTCTGGACCAGGGGATCTACTTCACATCCCCCAGGGACATTTAACCCAGCAATTCCCATCATTTTAGTCAGTTCCTCAAGGAAGAATGTAGTGGAGAACATGAGTTAGCGCACGCAGGCGGATGGATCAGGATCCAGGGATAGCCTCAGCTACATAGCTGAGGTGTTTTCTGTTGCTATGATGAATACGATAGAAGCCACTTGGGAAGGAAAGGATTCTAGCTCACTCACATGATCCAGTCACAGTCCATTCATGAAGGGAAGTCTGGACTACAACTTAAGGAAGGGGCTGGAGAGATGGCTCAGCAGTCAGGAGCACTTGCTGCTCTTCCTGGAGGACCCAGGCTCTGTTCCCAGATCTCATGGCTCACAACCATCTGCAACTCCAGGTCCAGGGGGACCGACACCTTCCAGGGGGTCAGGCACACACATGGTAATCATACATACATGCCCACAAACACTCATAAACATAAAAACAGCAAAAATCCAAAATAAGAGCCTCAAGCTAGAAACCTGGAGGAGGGACCAGAAACAGGCCATGGAAGAATGCAGGTTTGCACCTCATGGCTTTCTCAGCCTGCTTTCTTATGCAACCCAGGACCACCTGCTGGGGGTAGCACAGCCTGCTACAGCACATAGATGGTACAAATAACACACATGCAAGTAGACAAAAAAACAAGTCTTAAATGTTTTTTTTTCTTTTGAGATAGGGTCTATGAATAAGCCCAGAGTGTCCTGGAAATGGCTATGTAGACTAGGCTAGCCTTGAATTCAGAGTTCTACCTGCCTCAGCCTCCTGAAGTTAGAGGTGTGTACCACTATACCTGGCCAAAGGTTTTTGTTTATTTTTAAAGGCTGGGCATGGTGTTGCACAACTTTAACCCCAGCACTCAGGAAGCGGAGGCAAGTGGATCTCTTGAGTTCGAGGCCAGCCTGGTCTGGTCTACATATTGAGTTCCAGGCCAGCTGGAACTATATGTGAGACAGTTTCAAAAGAAAACAGGGCAGGGGAGATGCCACCAAGCCTGGCAACCTGATCCCAATCTGAACCCACATGGTGGAAGGAGAGAACTTAAATAAGCTGTTCTCTGATCTCTGCATCAGTGTGCCTGTGTATTGCACATGCCTGTGCAAAATAAAATAAACATTAAAAATCCAAAACAAAAACCTACCTCGATGGCCTGACACTGTGATCTATGTCCCCTTATAGGATGACAACTAACTGCAGTATTAGAATGTCTGGCCCCTTTCTACAAGGCAGTTCTTCAGTACCAGCTTGCTTATCATGTATTTCCAAGGCTGTCTAGCTTAAAGTACTACACTTTTTTGAATTCTGTGTTACCCTCCCCTCACCCAGTTCTAAGACTAGCACTCAGACACTTTGTATGAATTAGAACAAGAACCAGAGGGATAAAAACAAACAAACAAAAACAACAAAAAACCCCACTTTCTTACATCTAACATCCATTTACTAGGAAATGGCCATGAGAAGGGACTGCAGCTCAGTGGTAGAACAGCTACCTAGCAAGAACAGGCCCTGGGTTTGCCAAAGGACTGCAAAGGTCAGTCAGGCTGGACCAGCACAACAGGCATCTGTTGAGGCTGAGTCCCTGGGAGCCACACAGTTACTGAAGAACTAACTCCTCAAAAGTTACATGTGAACTCCACACATATACCATATTCCCTGACCTCAGTCATTTAATTTTTGATCCAGGCATGGTGGCACATGCCATTTGATCCAGGAACTCAAGAGGCAGAGGCAGGTGAATCTCATCTGGTCTACAAAGTGAGTTCCAGGACAGCCAGGGCTTGTTACATAGAGAAACCCTGTCTTGAAAAACCAACAACAGAAATAGAAATTTAAAAAAGTGACCTTTAATCCTAGCACTAAACAGGCAGAGGCATGTGTATCTTTGTGAGTTTGAAGCCAGCCTGATCCAGAGTGAGTTCCAGGACAGCCAGGGGCTACTTAGTGAGATCCCTTCTTAAACAAAATAAACAACAGTAGTTCTAACTACGAGGGAGATGGTGGTGGACTTTGAAGTTACAAGAGCTCTACAGCTTGGTTCCTGCCCTCAGCAGAGGACATGAAGGAATTGAGTTTTTACAAACTGGACTGAACCCAGATTCTGAGATAGGAATAAAACACTGCCCGCCAGGCACCTTTACTCTGCATTGAATATAGAGGATCAGGGCTGGAGATGCAGGTGGACACAGGATGGCATCTTATGTTTAAGTCCATGCCCTAGTAACCCAATTCCCAAGATACAGAAACAAAGCCCCAGATAGCAGGGAACATCCAGACTAGACAACTTTTTAAGGGTTTTTGGAAGACAAGGCTTCCAAAAACAAAGACATATAACCTTGGCTGGCTTGGAACTTACAATGTAGACTAGGGTAGCCTCAAAAGAGACAGAAAGAAAAAAATCCTAGACCTCCTGCCTGCCTCTGCCTCCTGAGCGCTGGTTAAAGGTGTGGCCACCTCAGCTCAGCGGAGATAGCCAGCTTTACGCTACAGGAAGGACAGCTTGCCTCCGCAGAGCTGTAAGCCTGACGGGAGAGCTACAGCCCCACAGGGCAGGAGTGCAGACAGAGGGGAAGGAATGGAGGGTAGGTTTCTCTACTTAGTAAGCTCAGGACTAGCTGGAACAAGGGTATTCAAATAGACACAGACACAAACTCTTTACAAAACAAAGAAACCCTGGATCAACTTTATTGCTGATGAGCGCAAGCCTCTCCCTGCCCGCGCCCTTGGTCTCTCCAGTGGTCCAAAGCCCTCCACAGGACAACACAGTGCTTAGGCTCTGCTGAGCAAGAGGCAAGGAAGACAACCAGTCTTCAGAACCTACCCCGGCCCAGTCCCTCCCACGCCCACCCAACCCTATTGCACATCAAAACATGTAAACATGGCTTCAGGCATGGCCTGGAACAGGATTGAGGCAGATTGACGTGTAAACGTATTTGGGGCCAAGAACTAGGACCAGTCCCAGCTCCAGCCCATGCTGAGCCACAGCTACATCTGAAGAGGCAAGAGGCAGGGCCCGAACTCTGGCTCAGATTATGCAGCAGTGCAGACGGTTCAGCTCCCTCCTGCCACCAGCCCTCAGATCCCAGGTCCTGAGTCCGACCACCCTCGGCCTGCCTCCAGGCCTAGGCAGTGTTGGTTTTCTCCCTCTCAGCCCCCAGCTGGAGGTCACTGATGCTTCTTCCCTGAAGCTCTGGGGAAACCAGAGACAGGCAGGGGCAGTCTGTCCAGCCCTGGAAGGGAAGGTAGGCAGTCAGAGGTGGACACCGGCCCAGCTCCTCGGAGGTGAGGCAACCAGGGTGCACAATGGGTGAATGAGACAGGTAGCATACCTCCTTCCCTGCCGTGGCCACCCCTGGGCTCAGGACAAACTTCCCCACCAGCCATGATGCTTCACACTCCCTTACCAAAGGCTCGAATCAGCTCTGCCCTCACAGCTGCTGTGAGGGTCTTCACCAGACAGAGGGTGGTGAGGCCGGCAAAGGCTGCGTTGTAGAAAAACACGATGTAGAAATTGCCTAGCCAGTTGAAGCGTCCAAAGTCACCCAGCAGGTCAAAGCGAGTCAGCCCTGAAGTGTAAAGGCCACAATGAGAAGGGGAATCCCCCAGCCCTCTCCTCAAAGGAGGCCAACTTCCTGCTGCCCCCCAGTGGGCACACCTGAACAACACAACTGCATCTGCTGCGCTGGACTGGGGCCATCCCAGGGCCAGGTCAGGACCACTGAGCGCATTAGCAGCTAAGTTCGCCCCCATTCCTCCTCCCAGAGACTTGCACCTTTTCCTGCAGCCGGCTGCCTCTAGGAGTTGCCAGAGTTCCAAGTGATTCCTAGCTAAGAATCTACAAGTTGGCCATTAAGTTTTCATTAGTGCACAGATCAGCAGCTAACAGAGACTAAGCATAGAGTGCAAACTGTCCTCTTTATCCCAGCTCCACTGCTAGACAGCTGGGTGATACAGGGCAGGTTCTTAACTGCTCTGGCCTCAGTGTCCTCAATTTAAGACGAGAGAACAATGGGGCTATGATTGTGAAGGAGGCGCTCACAGCACGTTTGTGCCAGACACTACTAAAGTCCTCTCTGGCCCTCTCTGGACAGCCCCCTGTAGCACTATGAAGCTGAGGATGAAGAGGAACTGGTGATTCTTTGGCTTCCCGGGACTGCAAGTGTAAGCCACTGCCCCTAACTCCCTCTAAACCCTGCATTACAATAATGTCCTTAAGTCAAAAACCCGAACCTCACCTAAATAATACATTGAAGACAAAGCACAAACTGAACACTCCTAATCCAAAAATACAAAATTGGGGCCAAGGGAGACGGCTCAGGGAGCAGATACTTGTTGACAACCGGGGTTCAGTTCCCCACATGACCACATGGTACAAGGAAAGAACCAGCTCCTCCAAGTGATCCTCTGACCGCCACACATGCACTGTGGAAAAGTCCCCAACCACACATAAAATAAATAAACATAACTTTACAAACTAAAAGAAAATTATTGAAGAGATAGTTCAGTGGTTAAGAACATTGGCTATTCTTTTAGAGGACCCAGGTTTGATTCCCGGCACCCACATGGTGCCTTACAACCATCTGCAACTCCATTTTTTTCATTCTGGGGCTGGAGAGAAGGCTCAGTAGTTAAGAGCAGTTGTTGCCCTTGCAGAGGGCACAGGTCGGTGCTCAGCAGCCCCTGAGCACCTCCAGTTTCAGGGCACCTGACACCCTCTTCTGACCTCCACAGGCACCAGGCAAGCAGGATGTGCAGGCACATACAGGCGAACACTCACACAAGTAAACCAGTCACTCCTTAAGACATAACTGCAGCACTATGGAGGCCGAGCAGGGTCATCAGCCAGACCCTCGCAGTTCTGTTTCTGTCATAGGGTCTCCCTGTGTAGCCGAGGCCCAAGACTCTCTCTGCAGCTCGCACTGGCCTTGGAAAGGAGTCAGTTCCCTTCCTGCCTTCCCCACTTACCAAGGGTTCTAGAGAAGACGGGAAGTGCTGAGCTTAGGACCAGGAGGCAGACACAGTTCCCAATTATCTGGATGAGAGAAGAGAGAGAGGCAAAGGCAGCAGGAGCCACCAGCACTGCTGGGAGGCGGGCACAGCATCGGGAGGAAGGAGCCGCCAGCACTGCTGGGAGGCGGGCACAGCATCGGGAGGAAGGAGCCGCCAGCACTGCTGGGCATGGGGGCACACACCTTCAACTCCAGCATCGGGAGGAAGGTGCAGGCAGACCTCTGTGAGTTCAAGGACCGTGGGGCTCTTACAAGAGAAACCCAGTATGTGTATGTATGAGAGCGACCCAAACAAACAAAGTCGCCAGTCCCGGCACTCACCCACACCCAGAGGCTTCTTCTCTTCCCACCCAGCTACCTGTGTCATGGCTGTGTCATGCCATCTAGGCCTCAGGCTTCGGAAGAGAGGAGAACTATAGAAACCCACGACCGAGGACACCATCAGGTAGCTGCCGGTGGGTTAAGGAAGAACTTGCAGCTCCTCAAAGTGCTGACTGTCTCTGTCTGAGAACAGGGCTCTCAGGATCACGCTCTTTCTGATTGTGTATACACAAGTGTATGTGCAGGCCACAGGTCAGGCTGGGTGTCCTTCTTATCATTCCCCACATTATTGTTATGCTGTGTTCATGTGTGCCTGCGTGCCGCAGCACATACATGCATAGGGAAGAGCAGGGGCCAACTTTCAGGGGTCAGTTCTCTCAGGGACGGAACTCAGACTGTCAGGCAGAGCAGGCACTTTCACCCACTGAACCATCTTTTGGAAACAAAACTTTTTAGGGCTGGAGAGATGGCTCAGCATTTAAGAGCACTTGCTACTTTTCCAGAGGATGCAAGTTCAATTCCCAGCAGCTCACAACTGTCTGTAACTCCAGTTCCAGGGGTTCTAGCACCCCCACACAGACATACATGCAGGCAAAACACCAAGGCACATAAATTAGATAAATAAATAATATACAGAGTTGTGGGTGTGCACATGAATCTGGACGCCTGCAGACCAGGAGGGGTTTCCAGAAGGATACAAGATCAGTATGACCTGGATGATGGCACCGAAGGATCCCAGTTTGGAGAAGGAGACCTGGCCCAGTGAGGCATCCTGTGGGGGTGAGGTGGCATTGCTGAGACATTCCCACCGTGACCCACCAGCACCACCCAGCCTTCCTTCTGTCCTTGACTTCTCTCTTTCCAGCCTCCCCCACCCCACCCCCTCTTTTTGAGACAGGGCTTCTCTGTGTAGCCTTGGCTGTCCTGGACTAGTTTTGCAGACCAGGCTGGCCTCGAACTCAGAGATCCGCCTGCCTCTGCCTCCCCAGTGCTGAGATCACAGTGTGTGCCACTGCGCCTGGATGCCCCAGCCTCTCCAGAATAAGCCCCAGCCTGTGCCGTCGCCTTACCTGCATACCCCGTGGCATGGCAGCCTCATCGATGAGCAGCTCCAGGATGTGGATGGCCACAATGAGCACTGACAGGCCCTGTGTGCAGCAAGGTCACCAACCCTGTCATCCACTCTCGCCCACATCTGTGCCCTAAGCGCAGCCTCAGGAGCCTGCTCTTTCCCATTTCCAGTTTGCAAGAGTAGTTCTGCTTGCAAGTAGCTTTGGATACCTCAAGGCTGCTGCTAGCAATCTAGCACTTTGAGGTTATCCCTGATGGACTGCAAAAGCCTAACTAGGAAAAGAGTAAGGCTCTGGGGCCAGAGATTTAATTCTACAGAGCACTTGACTCCATCGCACCCATCCACTCCGCCCACAGGAGATGGCTTAGAAAAAGGAACCTTTTCCTCTAAGATTATTTCTGAAGTCCTAACGCAGACACTAGATTTTGACCCTCACACTCATCCCACAGCGAATCTGTGTCCATCCTTCACTCTCATTCCACAGCGAATCTGTGTCCATTCCCAATAACTTCGTGTGATCTGAGGCAGCTGTGTTTCTCTATCAACAAAGTGGAGACTCATGTTCTTAGCACAAGGCAGGACATGGAGTTACCACTGAGGATGACAACCATGTCAACGTACATCAGGTCTTCCTGAGGAAGCTAAAGCACTGAGGACCCACTTACCCCGTCCCCACCAAGGCTACTCAACCCACCGTCAACACCAACAAGCACAGCATGGCCAGAGGGTAGCCCAGGTTCCGCTGCCAGGCTGATGCCTGCCGCCGCTTTTCTGTGCAGGGGTGGGAGGTCGTTAGTCTATTAAGTACTTGGAACAAGAAACTACTCTCCCTGGGTACAGCACCAGTCCACATACCCAGGACGACCCTCTGTGCCTGCAGAGCCAGGACCTGTCTGTGCAGCAGCTCCATGTCCAACGGCAGCCAGCAGGAGGTGGGGTCTGAGGGCAGAGAACATAGGCCCCCCCAGGCCTTTAGTCCTTGCCAAGGCCAGGCCACCACCCAAGCAAAGGGAGAGTGTAAACTCACTGCAGATTCTTCGGGTCAGAGCCGCCTCCTCAAAGGCTGAGCAGTTCAGCTGTTCTTCCAGGTCTTCCAGGAGCTGGGGAGTAGAGGGGGGCAAGGAAAGGCTGTCAGAGGCTCGCTGACCACAACTGCCCTGCGGCAGTCTCTGTTTTTGCTCTGACTCTCCGTCACCACCCAGTGCCCAGCAGCTTTGTCCTATGCCTTCTAATTCCTTGCGTTCTGACCAGCTCCACATGATGGGGAAAAGGACACGGAAGCCAAGCAAGGGGGGGGGGGGGTCTTCTGCAAGTCGGCGGAACACAACTGGAGGGCCATTTCAGGCCCTGCCTCAGTGCACACAAGGCAAGGAGCATGACGTACCCGGGGCTTGACCAGCAACTTCCCAGTGACGGAGAACATGCGCGCGAGACCTAGTGGAGTGCACACTGTAGGGACAAGAGCTGCTCAGTCTCCTGTCAACGCCTCATGCCCTCCCCAGTCCTCCCGACCCTTCTTCCGCTATTGTAGCCCAAGATGCTCCCTTTCTCTCCCGGATTCCGCCACTCACCCAGCAGCAGCAGGACTCCGAGGAAGGAGACGCAGGAGTAGAGATAGGGGAGGTAGTACTCCCAGAAGTCTACGGACGAGGAAAGACATGTCAGGCTGTCTCACTCTTCCCGATAGTAGGAGGGGACAGGGCTCAAGGCCTAGACAAGAACACTATACAAACACCTAAGGCAATAGGAAAGACACACATGGTGAAGGCTAGCCTGGGGTTATAGGCAAAGTGGTGGTGGGTAAACTAGAGAACCTAATTTATACACAAGGCACAGCTGCTATCTGGTCCAGGTGACCATGTTAAACAGCCAGATCCTCTCCCCTGTCAGGTAAGGAAGATATCAAGATAAAATGTGTCACTACTGAGACGGGATGCCGGGTATGGTGGCACATGCCTGTAATACCAGGAGAACCAGGAGGTCTCATAGAAAGAATTCAAGGACAGCCTGGGCTTTACAGTGAACAACAGGTTATCTGTTATTTATTTATTTTTAAACAGGGTTTCTCTAGTAGCCCTGGCTGGCCTGGAACTCACAAAGACCCACCTGCCTCAGCCTCCTGAATGCTGGGATTAAAATTGTGTGCTATCACACCTAGCTGACTCCTTCATGGACCCAGGAGAATATTTCTATATGTTGGATGTGTCCACAGCCCATCAGTTTGGAACTTTAGCCTGAAGAAATGGTACAGTCTTTTCCATTTTAAGAGTACTACAGTTGACCAAATGCACACAGCCAACTGAAGAGCCAGTATTGTTTTGTTTTGACAGCCTGTGACCCTGGGTGGCCTCAAACTCACAGGGTAACTGCAATGAGTTACCCTGATTTAGTCTCCTGAGGCCTTAAGGGGAAGTAGGATGGGGCTAGAGAGGTGGCTCAGTCATTAAAAGCACAGGCAGCTCTTCCAGAGGACCCAGGTTCAGGTCCCAGCACCCACCCAGCAGCTCACAACTAGCTGTAACTTCAGTTCCAAAGGATCCAATACCCTCTTCTGGTCTCTGCTGGCACTGCACAGATGTGGTGCACAGACATGAACACAGGGAACATACCTGTACACAGAAGAGTAAAGCTTGGAAAAAGAGAAAAAGCTGGAGCTCTGTTTTGATTTAGATATAAAATAGCCTTTCAGAACTTGAATGCTGCTGTGGGCGGTGACACACGCCTATAATCCCAGCACTTGGGAGGCAAAGGCAGGCAGAGCTGTGAGTTCAAGGCCATCCTCATCTACAAAGAGTCCTGCCAAGGCTTGATAAAACAATAACACAACAACAAAAACTAAAAGAACCAACACCGACAAAAAAACTTAAACATTTGTCAAGCGATGGTGGTGGTGCACACCTTTAATCCCAGAAGGCAGAGGCAGGTGGATGTCTGAGTTTGAGACCAGCTTGGTTTATAAAGCAAGTTCCAAGATATAGCCAGGACTATACAGAGAAACCCTGTCTCGAAAAAACAAGCTTGAAGCTTGATTGTTGAATGTTTGCTTCCCAATGCAACATGCAGAGACGGTGCCTTTTGGGAGGGAGTGGATGCTGAAGTTCTGAACACCCGGTTTCGTAGCCTTTTGGGGGTGAGTGGATGGTGGATCTGAACACCCGGGTTCGTGAGCATTACAGCACATGCGGTCCCACCTCACCACAGCCCAGAAACCAGAGCCAAATGACCACCGCCTGCAGCCTCTGGAGCCATGAGGTAGAACGTCCCTCCTGTACGTCACAGCCACGGAAAGGTTAGCTCTCACCGTAGAGAGACTCCCTGCTGGCTTTGTTGTTGTCTACAATGGCTGACGCCACCCACACCATGCCCAGCACAAGCAGCGTGAGGAGCACCAACATCACCACCGTCTCGTAGACACGGCCCAGGACGCCCTACAGGAGGAGACACAGGCACCGCAGTATGGGGAAGGGGAACATCAGAGCCGTGCTTGGGCCTGGGGGACCAAGAAGGTCTGCATTCAGGACACAGGAGGGGGTGCTTCTCTCTTGCAAACCCCATCCTCAAACCCGATCAGGCCCCTCCTCTGTTCTGAGATGATTCCTGATATCTGCAGACACAAGCTCTCTGCTCTATGACTTCTGGTTCCCAGGGAAGCGGAAGGCAATGGAGCAAGCCCCAGTGCCCTATGCTTCCTCTCACTTTTGACATGTTGGTTTCCAGCAGCTCCAACAGTAAGACGATAACTCTTCTCTCATAGTCTCAATTGTTTTAAGTGTCAATGGATTCTAGAGATGATTTCTTCCCTTTGTCCCATCGACTTGTGGTGACAATGACTTCTCATGTTGCTACAGCCTTGTCCTTGTTCCATCCCTTAACTCTGACTGAAGCCTGCAAATTATCACCTTAGGCCAACTCCCTAGAATAGAGTTCTGCTTCTGCCTTGGGTTGACTAATATTTCCTCTACTTACCTTTCTGGAGCCGGCAAAGCCCTCAGACTCTGTGAAGAAATATGCAAAGGGCATAAGGAAGATAAGGGACAGGTTGGAGAAGAGGAAAACAAGGTTCCAAAGACCTAGAGCCAAAAAGGAAAAGCAGATTTGGTCATTAAGGTGGTCAGTCAGTAAGAACCAGCCCAGAGACAGGTAGGTGACATAACCGATTAGCCCCAGGCTGCCTTGGTCTGCCTATCACCTGCCCTACTCCCGACCCCAAGCTCCGGTCCAGAGCCACATACCATGGATGAGGGAGCCATTGAGCCACTGTATGTAGTAGTTCCGTGGCAACGAGAGCAACACCTCATTGCTGATGATGGAGAAGGGCAGGAGAAGGACAGCGCCCAGGGCTACGGCCAGGGTGAAGGTGCACAGCTCCAGCCTAAGAGGAAACAGGTCTGACCCGCTGCCCTACAAGCCACTTCTTCCCAAGGGCACCTACGGCGTTTAGAACCAGCTGTAGCTATCCAGCTAGGCTCTGCCTCCTGCCATCTCACTAATCCTTACCTACAGGGTAGCCTTGGCATATGGGATGGGTGCCTGACTACCTGCCTTGTCACTTGTTTAGGCTATCCTGGGAACGTGATCCTCCCCACACGTGCCTACTGGGCATGCCAGGAATGCCAACAAGCAAGGGCAAGGTTTCTCCTCTCTGCTTAGGGATACAGATTTCTGAGCTTGCCTCTTTCCATATGGCTAAGAGCTCATCGCTCTATACGCCAATGCCCTTTAAGAAGGCATTATCACAGAGGATAAAGGCAAGCTAAACCCCAACTTCATAGGCAAGGCCTGAGCCATGGACTGCACCAGCTGGAAACAAATGTGCAAAAGGAGAAGACTGCCTTCCAGTCTATCACTCCCTAGAGGAATCTCCACATTCCTCCATATGTGCAGCTAGTGAGAGAGGACTGTCTACAATGAGGACTTTCCTCAAAGGAGCAACAGTCTTTGTCCTGGGATGGGGAGAGGGTTGTTTTGTTTTGTTTGGGGGAGTGGCAGAGTTGGGACAGGGTTCCTTGATCCTCGGAGGTTTTTAATCTTCAACAAACCCTGTCCTGTTTCCATCGGCCTGTCTCCCCTGCCATTCCCCACCTACACTGACAGTGGAGGTGAAGCCAAGCTGAAGCCACTTCCTGATGACTCAGGCCCCAGCCAATATCCAGAGCATGAAGCTTCTAGAAGCTTCTGACCTCACCAGGGAGACAGGAACGGTGGCTTTTCTGAGCATCCCTGGGATGAGGTAAAGCCAGAAGAAGCCAGAAATAGGGAGGAAGTGGAAACTCTTCCTCCAGCAGATGGAGGACAGCTCCTTCTCCCTGATCAGGGGCCTTTCTAGATCCCACCCCCTACATCATGGGAGTCGGGGGCTGAGGGTGACGACACTCACGCAATCTTGTTAACTGTGGCGTCCTCATCATCCACTGCAAGAGACAGACAGGAAGGAGAAGCTGCAGGGTATCAGTGGGCAGCTCTGGGAGCCAAGTGCAGCACAGTGTGTCCCCCACACCCGCCCCTGAAGACGGTGCTGAAAAGAAGCTTGGGGAGATCTTACACTATAAACCTTACAACCTATTTTCCAGCCAAGGTGGCCGTTTAATGACACAGAATATATGCCCGGAATGCCTCCCTCTCCACTGCCCCATCATCACCATTACAGCAGGTTCCTCTTCATGTCGGCTTAGATACAGTAAACAATCTGCAGTCTGTGCGGTTGTTCACCTCAGTGAATGGGTGAAGGGAAAGCAGTGCTAGAAAGGGAAGAGCGGATTCCCAAGAGAAGTCCCCCAGGGAACAGCGCTAATGCAGATAGCTTGGCTGGGTGTTTGAGCAGGCTGGGTTGAGGCTCTAAAACAAAGTGTGTTTCTGACCCCATCAGAAACCTGTGGGATGCAAAGCCACAGTCTGAGAATACTCAGTCTCTCTACAAAGAGAGAGACCACCATCACATACCCTGGGAAAGGTTGTGTCCCAATGGGAAAGCACTAGGAAAGGAAATGATACAAACATATGGCCTCAGCAACTGACTTCAGGTTCAGAAATGGTCCTCACTTGGGCCTCCCAGTGACAAAGCACTGGGTGGACTTCATTATGCCTAATTTATAAGAACTGAAGATGAGAAAAGCTACATGGATGCCAGGTGGCGGCGGCACACGCCTTTAATCCCAGCACTTGGGTGGTAGAGGTAGGCAGATCTCTGAGTTCAAGGCCAGCCATGTCTATAGACAGAGTTCCAGGACAGCCAGGGCTACACAGAGAAACCCTGACTCAAAAAAAAAAAAAAAAAAAAAAAAAGGAAATAATAGAAAAAAGAAAAGTTACACGGACTGAGACGCGGTAGCACACATGCTAACATGAGCCTGGTATTTGGGAGATAGAAACAGGCAGGCATTCAAGGTCACCCTGAGCTACACAGACAGTTTGAGGCCAGCCAGGAGTACACGAAATGTTGGCGATAAGACAAAATAAAATCAAGAAACAAGTACCTGATTTTGAAAAATCCACAATAAAACATTTGTCCTCTAACTTAAAAATATACAAATAAAGTTATGTGAGGTGCCCAAAGCTTGCAGACGGTCATCTATCTAGACCTCCTACCACCACCTTAGCTCTGCTTGTGGAAGAGTGGGGTCTGAAGAGGCCACAGCTTCAGAAGAGCCAGCAGAGGGCTGGTCCTTTCCCAACAGGCGCCATCACCCACTGTCCTCTGAGGATGGCTCCATGGTAACTGGAACTCTGGGGAAGGCAGGGAAGCCAAAGTACCTGTGGTGAACTCAGCAGGCTTCTTGAAGCGGGTCAGGAAGATGTGGCAGAGGATGTAGAGTGCGGCAAACAGAAGTACTGAGATCTGTGGCAAAAGAGCAACCTGGAATGAGGATCCAGAGCCACCAGCGCTCCACCAGCGCAGGGGCCCCCTGCGGCTCCGCTCACGCTGGACACTGCCTTCCTTCTAGCTAAGCTACCGGGCCCTAAGAAGGACCAAATGGAGGTCGTCCCAAGCCCCAGGGGAAACCGTGCCAACAGTGCCAATCAGGCCAGAATGAGAGACTGACTTTGAGAACTTTCTGGAAAAGCAACAATCGTAGGGAAAATGTCTACGTTTTCTTGGCACAGCCTCTTACTCGACTCCAGTTGCTGTCACGAGAAAGTACGCTCCAGGAGCTACTGTGTACGAATCACACTTACCAGAACTCGTGCTTTGTTGATTCGCTCAGGGCCTGAAAAATCAGGGCTGCTCTGTGGCAAACTTAAGCCCATTAGGCCAATAGAAGGCTTTAGTCAGGCCCAACATTTCCAGAGCTGGCTACTGTCACTTGAAAAGTTGTCAATCCTGACACCCTACCACAGGTAACTTCCAACTTCAGGACCAGGTTTCTTAGGACCTACTCATGCTCCTAAGTAGTTAGACCTCCAACTGGCAGGGCAGGACGGGGACAGGTTAATTAGTACACATGCCTACCCCCAAGTCAGAGAATACATATATATGTATATACACACACATAAATATAAAGATGTCATTTCATTTGAGGTAGGCAAAGACAAGCTCAGTCTCATGTGTCTTCTAGTCTCCAAGAGGAACTTACCCTACAGGAAATCTATACAGTGACAAGCAGAGACCAAAAAAGTCCTGCATCTAGAATAAAGTTGCAGCTTTTGACTTAGGAAACCCCCACAGAAGGAGCATTTGAGAGTTGCTGCATCTTTACAGCAGGTGCTCTGCCCCAATCAGCCTGGAACTTCCGTAACAGCCAAGGCAGAAGAGCTCAAAAGGTCAGGCTTGGAGTTCCACCCACTTCCAGTTTTGGGTGGTTCTCTCTCTCTCTCTCTGGTTTTTCAAGGAAGGGTTTCTCTGTGCAACCCTCACTATCTTGAAACTCTGTAGACCTGACTGGCCTTGAACCCAGAGAGCCACCTGCTTCTGTCTACTGAGTGCTGGAATTAAAGGCGTGTGTCACCACCCCCTTATCTAGATTGTTTTTTAGCTTCCAGATGGGAGGAGTCCCAAGGAGGAGGCACTAGAAACCTTCAGCTGCCCTTGGCTGGAGCTGATGTCCTTAGCTAATGGCTTAGATAGCAGGAACATATAAAAAGCAGTTTCTGAGGGCTCATCTCTCCAGGCTGTCAGTATCTCAAGGTCTGGATGTGCTTCCATGATATGCAACAGTGCATTCCTCTCCCAAGGAACACATAAGGGATGCTGCTTGACTCTTACATCCAGGGCCACACACTATTATTTCCTAGCCCTTGTCGCTAATGGCAGACCTAGGTATATCCTGTTTCCCTTTACCCTTTCTTCAATCTAAGCGTGCCTAGGGGTAGCCTAAAGCTCAACTATGTTCTCCCCTCAACTCAGTAAGACTTATTTCCACTCCCCAAACCCTTCCCCTTTCATTCAGTATGTGCAGAGCTCTGTGGGAGAAACAGCAGATGCAGCCATGACCATTCAAAGCAGGCCCAAGGAAAATATACTTCTCTGAGTTCCACGGTGGTGCTCCTATGCTAGAGTAGTACACTGCTGTCTGGAAGGGTCACCTACACTTCTAGGTTACCCTAAGGGTACAAGAAACAGACTTGATGAGCTCAGGACCACTGCGGTACACACACACACACCCGCCACTCACAGAAGAACGCCCCAAAAGGAAAGCTGGAAACTCAAGTCTTCCAGCGTGTCAAACAAACTATCAGGAAGTGGAGTGGTGCGGGGGGGGGGGGGGGGGGGGGGGGGGGGGGGGGAGTGTCGATGTTTTGCTTGTGTCTGGCACGCCGCATGCCAGAGGCCCAGGATTCAATCACAGCACAAATGAAAACAACCAATCACTACTGAAGGGGGAAACTTCGGTGTTTCTCCATCTCCACATCTTACAACCCAGTTCGGACAGGATTACTTTCCACCTCAGTGGGAGGACCCACCACACACAACCCCTCTCTTCCCGCGAGCCACCACTGCACTTCCCTAGTTAACTGCTAAATGTGGCCGAGTCTCCCTTCATTCCAACGCTGGCTACGGTTGCCCTCCATCTACTTTGACGGGGAACGCGGCTATCCACTCGTCCCGAAGCAAAGCCGTCCTTCCCTGGGCGATCAGCTGCTCCACACCGGAGAGGACCCGCCGCCGGGAACGCCCACCGGGGTGGGGTAGGAGGGGCGGGGGGGAGGGGCGGGCAGCAGAGGAACGGAAACCCGGCCGCTTTGTTTACGGCTCAGGGACCCGGCCGACCCGACCGGGGGCAGGTCGTCGTAGGGGCCCTCGCAGGGGGTCGAGGTGCTCGGAGCCCCGGCGGCGGGGCTGCCCGCCCCACCGCTGCCCGCGCCCCTCCCACCTCGGCCCGGCCCCTTCCCGCCCAGGTCCCGCACTCACGATGCACTCGCGGACCCTGTCGTGGAACAGCTGCTCTCGCACGGATAGCACTTCGTAGTCAGCCGCTTCCATACTCTGCTCAGCATGACTGGGGCGGGGCTGTCTTCGGGCCCGGGGAGGACGAGCGGGGATGAGGCCGCCGCCGCCCGCCGAGCACCCGGACCCAGCCTGGCAGCCGCTCCTCGCTGCCCGCGACGGAAACTCAAGGTAATCTGAGGCTCAGATTCAGCCGCCGGGCGCCCCGCCCTTAAAGGGGCAGGCCCCAGCCCGCCCTGTCTTAAAGGGCTCCGGACCCCCAGGGCCCCTCCCCTTTAAGGTGGGGCCGCTCACAGTCGCGTTTCAACGCAATTACCCGCCGCCCGGCTACGCGGAAGCGCGGGCGCGTGCTTTGGTTTTAAGAGGCGCGGTGACGACACAAGGCCTGGGCGGGTTTCTTCCAAAGAGCTGTCGCTCATCCTTAGGAGCTCGCTGATAGGATATCTTCGGAAGAAGGCGGGATATTTTTGGCCTGTGGACGCTGCTGTTCTAAAACTAGGAGTGTGTTGGAGCCGCTCGGGGTGTTAGCATCCGGCGCGATTTTAGTTTAAATAATGGATCGGATCAGGCCAACCGGTCGAAATGTAAGAGCGTCGCTGGGCTTTCGGAAGGAACCGCTGCCCTGTAACCCAAGGGCCCATGGCGTTTTCTGAAAGTGTATTAGTTATTGGAGATTCCCCCCCCCCCCCGTCACCCCTGACAGCTTTCACTCTTGAGTTTTGTGGAAGGCCTAGGGTTTTAGAGAACAAATAGTTGAAAAAGAAAAAAAGACTATAGAAAATGTCATGAAAATGTTTTGTTGAGACAGGTCTCGCCTTTGCAAACCAGGTTAGCCCTGAATTCTCAGCGATCTTTCTCCAGTTGATTGCTAGAAGATAGGCATGTCCCACCGGGCCCGGGCTATTCTGAAACCCTGAGGGAATGTCCACAAGGAATATTGGTGAGTGGACGGAGCCAGACATTAACTACCTACCTTCTGTGTGCCGTTCTCTTTATAACCTTTATCTAATTTTAACATTGTAGCAAGAATTTGAAACTAGGAAATAGAGGTTATATTAGGGTCTATTTAAGACTTAAGAATCCAGCTGGGCGTTGTGACCTACGTCTTTAATTTCAGCACTAGAAAGGCAAAGGCAGGAGGGTCTCTTAAGTTCAAGGCCACTCTGGTTTACTTATGGAGTTCCAGGCCAAGTAGAATAACATGATAAGAATCTGTTTCAAAAATCAAAACAAACAAAAAAACCCACATACTTGTGTAAACAACGTGTCTACATATTTGGCCCTCTACATTGTTGGGCTTCTGATTAGCTAGCCTACCCTATTCATGTAGCCCCAGGTCCTAGAGAGAGACCACATCCAAAAAAAGAGGGCTGGGGGGCTACAAAGAGAGACCATGTCTCAAAAAAAAAAAAGCATCAAAAATAAATTTGGGGCTGGGAATGTAACTTGGTGGTAAAGAGCTTAGCTTGTACAAGGCCTTGGGTTTGATCCCTAACACCATGGGAAAAAAATTGAGAACAAAATCGTATCTGTACTGACCATGTATAGCTTTGTGCAGTCTTGCTATCCCTAAACAATATAGTGATAACTATTTACAAAGCATTTACATTGTATTAAGGATTATAGGTTCTCTAGGAATGATTTAAAGTATTCTGGAGGATATGCATAGGTTATATACAAATTCTACAATTTTTTTTTTGAGACAAGCCCCTCTCTATATAGCCAGAGCTTTCTTGGAATTTGATATTTAGACAAGGCTGGCCTTCAGTTCACTGAAACCCTTCTGCCTCTGCCTTCTGAGTGCTGGAATTAAAGACATGCCACTATGCCCCACTCTACACCATTTTAAGACAAGTTTTATTTATAATACGTTTATTATATGTATGTGTTCTGTGTGTGTGTGTGTGTATGTGTGCATGAAAGCACATTCATTCCAAGATACATGTGTGGAGGTCACAGAACAACTTTAGGGAGATAATTTTCTCTTTCCATAGTGTGGGTCCTAACAATTTAATTCAAGTCATCAGTCTTGGCCATCAAGTGCCTTACAGGCCATCTGAGTCCTCAGATTCTTATTTCAACTATGAAAAGCATTGTGCTTTAATGAGAATGTAGAAATGCAAATCAAGTTGAGGAAAGGTGTGCTGGTACATGCCTATAATCCCAACACAGGGAAGGCTGAGGCTAAGGTGAGTTGGCCAACTTGAGTTAGTGAATTCCAGTTTAACCTGGACTACCTAACAAGTCCTTATTTCAAAAATAAAGCCAAAATGGACATTCTCTCAACAAAATTAAGCAAAAAAAAAAAAAAAAAAGGACATAGAGTAAAACTGGAACATTTCATTCATATTAACGTGATTGGCATGCATGAGAGTAAGGTCAATAGTATGCCAGGTGCTAGGCATGGTGAGTAGACTGAAATCAAGGACCTGGCTCCTGCTCTCAGAGAACTGAGAGCCTGTAGCAATAGTGACAGTGAGAAAGGAGGCTAGGGACTTGGTTGAGTAGGGCGCTGGCAAGCATGCACAAAGCCCAGGGTTTGGTTCCCAACAATGTATAAGTGGACATGGTAGTGGACACCTATAATTCCAGTGCCCAAGTACTGAGTTCAAGGTCACCCTTGCCTCCATAGCCAGTTCAAGGCCAGCCTAGGATACATGAGACCCTGTCTAAGAAATGAAAACTTGAAGCCGAGCACAGTGGCGCACACCTGTGATCCCAGCACTCAGGGAGAAAAAGGCGGGCACATCACCCAGAGCTGGTTCTTAGAGCCACCTGTGGCTCCAGATCCAGGGGATCTGAAATCCTGGCATCTTAAGGAGCCTGCTCTCAAGTGACTTTACCCACGTACAAACCCACACATTGTGCTGGTTTGAATGAAAACTGGCATCGGCTCATTATATTTGTTGAAACTCAACTGAAGTGTTTGGGAAGGGTTGGGAGGCGTGGCCTCACTGAAGGAGGTGTGTCAGCTGGAGCTTTGAGATCTCAGAAGCCAGTCCCTCTCTATTTGCTTCCTGCTTGTGGATCAGATGTAGGCTTTCAGCTACTGCTCCAGAGCCAATGCCTGCCCACAGACTGCCTCCCTGCTACCATGTTCGTCACCGTAATGGTCATGGACTCACCCTCTGAATGCTAAGCCTCCAATAAACTCTTTTTCTGTTAAATTGCTTTGGTCATAGTCCCTATCACTGCAACATAAAAGTAACTAAGTGGTAAATTGCTACCAGGAAGTGGGTTATCACTGTGACAGTGCTGTTTTTGGAAGAATGTGGAAGACTGAGAGTTTGGACTAGGAAACTGGTCGAATGCTATAATCCAGGCTTAACAGACAGTAGTCCCGAGAGCAATGCAGTCTACGGAGTCCCAGCTCAAAGGTTTCAGAGAAGAACAATCTTAACACCTGGGCTAGAGACCATTCTTGTGATATTTTGGTAAAGAATGTGGCTACTTTTTTATTTTGTCCTAAGAATCTGCCTGAGGCTAAATTGAAAAGCTTTGAAATAATTTTGTTGGCAGAGGTGGTTTCAAGTCAGCCTGATCCTGACTTTGTCACTTGGTTGTCAGTGAGCAGCTCTTATGCAGGTCTACAATGAAAAAGAGCAACTGCGGCAAAAGAAATGTGAAATGAAGAGTTTGAGGAGACAAAGATCATCAGGAATTTTAATGTTGGAGCCAAAGCTTGTGCTGAAGGACCAAAGAAGACACCTGATGCAAAATAGAATAAAGGGAGTAGTACCCTCAAGCCAAGACCCCCCACTCAGTGGATTCTGTAAAATGAAAGCTTATATAAGAAAGGGAGCCAGGCAGCTGGACATTGTGGTGCACGCCTTTAATTTCAGCACGCAGGGAGGCAGAGGCAGGGGAAGCTCTATGAATTTGAGGGCAGCCTGGTCTACAAAGAGAGTCCAGGAAAGCCAAGGCTACACAGAGAAACTCTGTCTCAAAAAGAGAAAGAAAGAAAGAAAAAAGAAAGAAGGAAAGAAAGAAAGAAAGGAAGGAAGCAACCAGTCAAAACTTATGCAAATGTAATTCAAGGAAGAGGCCAGGTTCTATCCCAAAAAGTTCAAGGAAGAGGCCAGGTTCTATCCCAAAAAGGCAAGCTAACATGGCCATCAGCCACATGATTCTTTCTTTATTTCTTCTTTGTTTTGTTTTGTTTCTTTAATTTTTTTTTTCTTTTCTTTTTCTTGTGTAGCCATGGCAACTTGTTTGCAGACCAGGCTGACCTCAGACTCAGGGACCCGCTCTGTGCGGCCCGTCTTACCCCGCCTCTGCCCAGCTCAGCTTGCACCACCACTACTGGCCCGCGCCACCCCTCCCTGCAGTGGTTCTTTCTTTAGAGTCTTGAAGGATACAAGAGTAAAAGGGGTTGCAGGATTTTCCTCCACAGTAAAGGAAAACTGCAGAGGCCAGGTGTGGCCAGAGAGTCCCGGCATGGAGGCCAGAATAGGCCTTTTCATGAGGCTCTGCAAGTGAAGCCTGGATTGCATTGGAGACCCCAAGATGTCGGAGTTGTCGGAGCTGTGGGATTCCTGCCAAGGAGAGCTTCAGACAGAGAGTGGAACTGGCCCAAGGGAAAAATGTGTTGTAGTCAGCAAAGCTGGAAGGGCGGAGCCATGTGAGTCCTTTGGAGTTTGCCCTGCTAGATTTCCATCTTCTTTTGGTCCAGTATTTCAGCATTTCCTCAGTATTTTCTCCCATTACTCTCCTTTGGGAATGGTAATATATATTCTGTTCTGTCAGAAGTATGCACTTTGCTTTCTTATTTTATTTTATTTTATTTGCAGAGGGTTTTAATTAAGAGATTGCTGTGAGTCTCAAAAGAGACCTTTGACTCTTAAACTATGTTGAAACTGGAAGACTATGGGACTTTTGCGGTTGGACTGTGGATCAGCTGTGACTGCTCAGCAGCTGCTCCAGAGCTGTGCCTGCTCCCTGCCATGATGGCCATGGATTCTAACCCTTCCGGAACTGTGAGCTTCAGATCAAACGCTTCTTTATGAGTCGCCTCGGTCATGGTGATATGTCACAGCAACAGAACAGTGACTGAGACAGACCTACACATAATTTAAAATAATAAATACAAAATCTTTTTAAAAATAAGGCTCAAGTGTGGTGGCTTATGCTTTTAATCCCAGCACTAACGAGGCAGAGGCAGGCAAATCTCTGTGAGTTTGAGGTCAACCTGGTCTACATAGGACATCCAAGGACTCTGTCTCTAAATAAATAAATAGAGCTATAGATAAAAATTTTTACAAAGAAAGGGCTGAAGACATCGTGGCTCAGAGCTTAAGAACATGCACTGCTCTTACAGGGGACCTAAGCTGGGTTCTCATCCCATAGGTTGCACAGCTCATCTCTACCTCCAACTCTGGGGGACCTGCCCACCCGTGCATGTATACACACGGTCATGCTCTCATAATTTTAAAAAGATGTATTTTTAAGATGAATTAGAAAAAGAAAGTTGTAATAATGTATGCCAAGTTGATTGAGGGAGAGAATGTTTTGTGGTGGGGAAGAGTCGTCTGACCTAAAGACTGCTCCATGTCTTTCAGAATAGTGGTAGCAGCTTTGCTTTGATTTGGGTCCATCTTTTTCAAAACAAACCCCACCCCTCTCTTCCCCACCCCTCTCAAGTAAGCACGTGATACTGGTGTGGTATTGCACCCAGTATCTACTACTACTGACATACCCTAGGCTGGAATGTTTCTTAGAGAGAGATCTGAGCGAGGAGTGGGGGCGCTCACCTTTACGCACTCAGGAGGCAGATGCATGTGGATCTCTGTGTTTAAGGCGAGCCTGGTCTACAGAGCTGTGACAGCCAGGGCTACACGGAGAAACCTTTTCTTGAACCTTCCCTAAAAACAAACGCCCAAAACAAGACACACACACACACACACCCAAAAAACCCCAAAACACCAGAGATCTGACAGAACAGGGGAATGCAGACCCATGGCTCTATAGATGGGGTGTGGTGTATGCCCTGGTGCACACCGCACACCACACAGTTTTACACCATAATAGATTTTCTATTTATTTTGTCAGCTCAGATTTTGTATCTGCTATTGTCTAGACCCTCTCTACTGTAAGCTGGCCTTATCCAAACTCTGGCCTTCTATCAGCCCCTAGTCAACCTTGCTAAGCCCTTTTCAACCTCAGGACTCAGGTTTGTGTGTTCCTTATGGGTTTGTGTGTTCCTTATCCAAGATAACTCTTTTTCCCTTCCCGGTTCACTGTGGCAGTCTCCAGTAGCCTGGATGACTGTGAATTCTGATATTTTCCTCCCTTTATCTCCTGGTGTAAAGGTTACAGCCCAGAGCAGCCCTCCCCGCTGACTAAAGAAGCCTGTTTTTTAATTTTTTAAATTGTTTGTTTATGTCTATGTGTGTGTCCAGGTACATTTGTGGCATTCTAAAGTATGGAGGTCAGAGAGAAACTTTCAGGAATAGATTCTCTCCTATCATTTGGCTCTTGGGACTCATACTCAAGCCATCAGATTTGGTGGCAAATGCTAAGCCATTTCACCAGCCTAATAAGCCTATTTTCTATCAGAAGTTGCCCTAATGATATTTAATTTGTTTACATTAATTTATATTAATGATATTTCATTTGTTTACATTAGTCTATATTGACCTTCTCCAATATAAACTTCTCTAGAAAAAGAATCATGTTTGTCTTGAACAGAGTGATTCTCTTAGCTTTTAATCTGGTACCCAATACATAAGGACAAAAATCACTGAGCTCAAGGCCAGCCTGGTCTACAAAGAGAGAGTTCCAGTCAGGGCTACCCAGAGAAACCCTGAAAAATAAAACAAACAAACAAACCCTAAAGTATCACTGAATCATGACAGACTTCCATGTATAATATTCCCTATGCAGGTCTCAAACTGTTTCTCCTACTTCAGCTGATTGAATGCTTAGAATCACAAGCATGGACCACATCCTTTTCTTTAAATGACAATAGCAGAAACTCTCCATTTAGATTACACACGTTTTCATTTCATATTTGTTTCAGTGTAAGAGTGCCTGCTTGATGTGCTTGAGGCCTGAGTTTGAACCTCAGTAACAAAAGACAAAGAAGGCAAGGCCATAGGAATACACACACAAACATCCGTGGATGTGAATGTCTGTGTCCTGTGCCTGTTCCTCCCAACCCCAACTCCCACCCCTGGTTTTTCAAAACAGGGTTTCTCTAGTGCTGATTAAAGGCATGTGCCACCATCACCTAGTAACTCTGCCTTCCTTACTTATGTAGCTCTTACTCTGACCCTCTGAGCACTGTCAGTTGGGAGTGGCTTGTAGACATGGCAGAGGGGAAGAAGCTAGTTTTAGCAACATAGTAACTTTAGTAGCAGCTACAAGATAACCATCAGTGATTATTACTTTGTATCAGCATTGAGTGTAGGTTAATGTAGCAACATTCTCTTCTTGTTGTCACTAAGGGCATGCGTTTGCAATTGTCCTGGAGTAGGAGTGGAGGTTGGGGCTCAGGTCAAGAAACTTCATGCCGGGTGGGGTTGCCTGTAGCTGCCTGATTCACAGTGACTTAACACCCGACACAGCTTCCTCCAGTAATTGTCAGAACGAGAACTGACAAAGCCAGTGAGTTCCAGGGATGCCCTCTCGGTCACTTCCTGTCTGTTGCATTTTTTTTGAGCCTTACATCCAAGGTGATGGCAAGGGCAGCCGGCATTCACAAGGCTCAGCTCAGCTCTCCTGGACCGAGAACTCCTTGCCGGCGGTGCCCTCTGCAGGGCGTTAAGGAATTTGCTAAGCATTTTTATGGGATTGGGAGGAGTAACTGCCATTTTAGGCTAGAATGTTCTTCCTGCCTTTGATCTTTTACTGTCTACCCTGGATCACAGCATGGATCACCCTTAAGTCTCAAAGATCCATATACCCTCTGATCTTGTAAGAGGCAATATTTAAGGTGGGACACAAAGCTGTAGTGTCATTTCCTTTCTTCCTTGTCAATTAAATCTGTCATCTGTAAATGAGAAACTATCTGGAGCCCTCATTTTAATAGTGACCTCTAGAAAGTGACCTGGACAAATTTTAGCATTGTGGGAGTTTTGTTGTCGTTTGTTTGTTTGTTTTGGCAAATGTTGAGGCTAATGAGATAGCAAGTCTGACCACCTAAGTTTGATCCCCAGAATCCATATGGTGGAAGGAGGAAACTGTCACCTGCTTCTACACTTACAGGGCCTAACAGGCTCCATCCCTACCTAATAATTCCTTCGAGCAAGAAAGGCATAACAGAAATCTGTTGTGCAAAAGAGGAGCACTGAAAGAGTTAAGTCTGTCTCTGATTGCTATGAACAGGCCCTTCAGGACTCACCTCTGGAAGAGGTGAAGAGGATAGGGCCTGTAAGGAGAAGGTTTGAGTTTTATAACATTTACATTGACTGAACAATGAAGATCCTAAGATGGCCATGTACAGTTGTGCTTGCCTATAATCCTAGCATTTGGGACGCTGAGGCAGGACGCTGTTGTAAGTTAAAGGTCAGGCTGGGATACATGTAGAAAGCTGTGTTTTGTTTTGTTTTTAAAAGGCTGTGTGTGTTAGTGCACGCCTTTGATCCTAGCACTATAATAAATAATAAAATATAAAGCCCAACGATGGTACACGCACTCAGGAGGCAGAGGCAGGCAGATCTTGGGGAATTTAAGGCCAGCCTGGTCTCCAGCTGGACACCTAGGGCCACACAGAGAAACCCTGTCTCAAAAAAACCAAAACCAAAAACAAACAAGACCCCTCTCCCCCAAAGCAAACAAGACTGGCTTAAAAGGAAAACAATCCTGTTTTAATCATTTTATCAGTGGCGCAGGCCTGTGATCCCAGCACTCGGGGAGGCAGAAGCAGGCAGAAATCTGTGTGTTCGAGGCCAGCCTGGTCTACACAGTGAGGCCAGTACAGCCAAGGCTACATAGGGAAACCCTGTTTCGAAAAACAGCAACAACAAAAATAAACAAAAAAAATTTTTTTTGAATTTTCTGTGGCCACAAACTTTACCAGAACAACTGCACCTTGAACAACTGATCCTCTCTCCTGCACTTCTATTATACTGTAGGCCCCGGCCACCGTCCCAGGGTAAATGCAGTGCTAGGGGCCAAACTCAGTGCTTCATGCATGCCAGGCAAACATTCTACCAGACTGAATTGCAAATCCAGCCTCTACAATCCCTAAATTTGTTTTGAGAGATGTTCTATGTCGTCCTGGCTGTCCTGGAACTCACAATGTAGAAGAGGCTTCCCTTGAACTCAGAGCCTCTTGCATGTTGGGATTAAACTGCCACCACACCTGGTACAATATCCCTTGTAAGCAGGTTTTTGGGCTTTTTTCTGTGTGTATGTGTGGTGTGTTTGGAGCTCAGAGGTCAACCTCAATGTTGCTTTTCAGTTGCCCACCTTGTTTTGAGTTTCTTTATTGATACAGTATCCCGCTTCCATATGTGCCATCGGGCCAGAACACGGCACCAGATCTCACTATAGTTGGGAGCCACCATGTGGTTGCTGGGAATTGAACTGGAAGAGCAGCCATCTCTCCAGCCCCTTGTTTTCAGTTTTTGTTTTCATTATATGTATTTCTGCGGGCAATCTGAGTGCAGGTGCCAGAAGTCAGAGGAGTGCTTGGGTGAACTAAGTCCTCTGAAAAATAACACTCTGTTGAGCCGTCTCTGTCATCTCTACGTTTAAGCTAGAATCTCTCACTGGGATATCGGGCTCAATTAGGCTGGACTTGATTATCAAGCACAAGGTAATCTTTTTGTTGTTTTGTTTTTGGAGACAGGGTTTCTCTGTGTAGCTTTGGCTGTCCTGGCCTTCAACTCAGTGATCTGCCTGCCTCTGCTTCCAGAGTGCTGGGATTACAGGTGGTCACCACTGTGCCTGGCCACTAAGCACCAAAATTAAAATCATGTGCCGCCATACCTAGTTTGTGAGGGTTTGTTTTGCTTTTTCTCTTGAAATAGTGGCTTCTATTCCAGCTCAGGCTGGACTTGTACTCCTGACATTCCATCTTTTATTTCTGGCCAAAGGTATATGCCTTTCATCCCACACTTGGAGATGTGGGCAGAAGCAGCCCTGGGCTACATACTGCGTGGATAAGAACAGAATGGATGACTAGGACCATCTCAAAAAGCAAAAGATAGGAAGGTGTTTGCTTCTGTTCAACCTCAAGCACCCAAATAACCTCATAGGTAGTAGTATCAATGCACCTTCTAATGTTCATAGAAGTTCCAGCTTCCTATAGTGCAGTCCCCACTAGTACATAGACTATTCTTCCTATGGCTCTGTCCTAGTAGAAAATGACCGGTTAAATGCCACCTCTTAAGACTCTTAGCACTGAGGACTGAACCCAGGTCTTTCCCACTCAAACTGAAACAGGGCCTTTAACATCCACCCTCTCCCCATACAACAGATTAAAATATGCACAACCAAGGCCTCGAGGATCATGTGACATTTTAGCAAATGTTCTAGGCAGTGTGGGGTCTGGAACATTACATAGTACCCAAATGGTGACCTATAATTATATCCCAGGGAGCTGAGACAGGAGGATCAGGTATACGGTAGCCTGGAATACAGATTTGCCCCAAATAACACAATACACATTTTCCTTAAAGCTTTTTACTGAGACATCATGAAAACAAACCTTACAGGCACACATGGAGAGGACATGATCATAGAATGAAATAACATGATTAGTAGCATCAATGCCTGGCAGCTTAATGGTGAAGCTGAGCCTTGGGAAAGAGTGGGTTAGTATTCCTCTCCTTCCTCCTCACCCTCTCCCTCCACAGAATCCACACCAACCTCTTCATAATCCTTCTCCAGGGCAGCCATGTCCTCACGGGCCTCAGAGAACTCTCCCTCCTCCATGCCCTCACCCACATACCAGTGCACAAAGGCACGCTTGGCATACATCAGATCAAACTTGTGATCCAGGCGAGCCCAGGCCTCGGCAATGGCCGTGGTGTTGCTCAGCATGCACACAGCCCTCTGGACCTTGGCCAGGT
>CM053752.1:4060378-4076529 GCA_028658305.1 Pachyuromys duprasi | reverse complement strand
TGCTTGCCAGCGCCCGTCTCGCTGAAGAAGGTGTTGAAGGAGTCATCCCCTCCCCCAATGGTCTTGTCGCTTGGCATCTGGCCGTCAGGCTGGATGCCGTGTTCCAGGCAGTAGAGCTCCCAGCAGGCATTGCCGATCTGGACACCAGCCTGGCCAACGTGGATGGAGATGCACTCACGCTGCCGGAAGAGAGAAAATCGATTAGCAGTGTCACAAGGGGCTGGAGTACTCAGTGGCGTAATAGTTAATTTGGGCATTTTCCACAGCTAGGAGCAGCCACGGCTTCCTTTTTGAAAACCAGCATATAAAGGCCTTTCATCAGCCCTGAGTTCTACTTTTGCTTTGGATGTCCAGATTTCCAGACAATTCTAGGACAGGAAGCACGTGGCTGGGTTAGTGAGGGCAGGTCTAGCTGCAGAGACAAGGGTCAATGAGGTGAATGCGCAGTATGAGAGCAGGACGCCCGTGCGGAGACGAGGAGACCTCCTCCATTTGCAGGCATAAGGGCTCAGCTCCTCTACCTCCATCCTAGTCCAGCAAGGGCTTATCAACCGCCCAGATCCGATTACTGTTTGCTTTAAAACCTTCAATGTCACAATTTGGTCCCACACAAATTGTAACTGGAGCTAGTTGGACTCCATGCTGTTGGGACGTTACGATTTGAGGAATTATTTGAGAAAAACTTAGCCATGTTCATTATTTTATGAGCAAAAGGATGGTCTCGGCTGAGTTTGCAGCTCGGCAGTAGAACCGGTTTATGATTCGAGATCCTAGGTTTGACCCTCAGCCCCCAAAACACAAGTCCGACTGGAGACACACCCTAAACTAAGCCCGCAGTGCCTCAGCGCGCACGCGCACACTGCAGAGGCCGTTCCCGCCGCTCTTAGGCGGGAATGCAACGGTCGCGCATGCGTCTTTGTCTCCGGAGCCTTCCCGCCCCCGCCTTTTCACACTCAGGAGGAAGTGAGGGCGGGGTCGGGCTGCGCGCGCGCCCTGAATGCAGAAAGCCAGGGAAGGATGGGGGAAGGGCCCACGCGGGAAGACTGCAGTCTGTAAGCGCCATGCTGTAGGTCTCATGCAGGGTGTGGATGGCTGGAGGGCGAATCCAGGGCGATCGGGGACAGCCCCTTCTCCCCCAGATCCCCGAGCTTCCCGGCAGCCCGGGCCCCACGCTCTCCCGCCTGCACATCCTCCCCATCCCATCCCCGGGGTGCTCCCTCCGCACCTCCATGTCGCATCCCCCACCCCCGCACACCGGCCCACTCACCATGGTAGCTACGAGTTAGAAGGCGAGGGTAAGAGAAGCAGACACCGGGTCCCGGTTACCGTTCCCGACAGCTAAGAGTCGAGGTAAGTAACGCAATGAGGCGGAGGCGGCGGCGCAGGAGCCTCTTAAGTAGCAGCCGGGGAGGGGCGGCCGCGGCCGGGTGGCCACGGTCCCTCCCCCTGCCCGCCGCGTCCATTGGGCGCCCGGCCTGGTCGCCGCAGAGGCGGGCCCGGCGCGGAGCCCCCTCCCTGCGTGGGCCCGCGGGGCGGGGCCGGCGCCGCAGCCCGGGCGCGCTGCAATGCGGGCTGGCGCGGGCTCTGCCGCAGAGCGCGGGTGTGGGCACCGGGTGGACACTCGCTCCGTGCGGGCGAACCCTGGGGCTCGGGAGGGCCGCAGTTTTAAAGGTGAAGCATCTGAAAAGGCAGAGACTGGTGGTCCGGACTGTGGCTGCACTCGAGGAGCGAGTGTGCCTTTCTCTGCTTCCTTTAAAGGCTGGGTATTGCGCACTTACCTGCTAATGTGAACGCCTTTATAAAGGCGAATAGCTGTACTTGGTATGTTGCCACGGCTCAGTCTCGAAACCAAGCGTACCGAGTGCTGGATGCATGGAATGTTGAGCTTGGTAAAATAAGGGCAGCCTAGGCCCCGAAAGATCTTAAAAACATTTGAAATGGCAGCTAAATTGAACCACGAAAAATAGCTAGAAGGAAAACGTCTCACTGAAGAGTATTTGAGAGCAGGGATTTCTTGTGGTATGTAAGTTTTCTAAAAGGATTACTCGGCGCCGTGCTGAGTGCTGTGATGACCAGATTATAGTAAATAAACTACCCCGCATTTATTCCAGGACCATAAAACTACTGTTCGTAAGGTAATTAGGGCTAACGCGTGGCTTCGAAGTTGGGCTCCCAGACACAAATTGCAGTGACTCTGCTGTTCAAGATGTCCTCCTGGCCGAGGCAGCGGGAACACAGAGCCTCCGCCGCGGTGCAGCCTGACGCCCCCTTCAGAGCCTCAGGGGCCTCAGTCAGGTGCTCTGGGAATCTTGACATAGTGCACCCGAACAGAATTCCAAGAGTGAAAGGAATGCCTGAGTCAGTTAATTCATTAGGAGAAAGAATGCTTGAGAGTGAGGTTGGTCCCTAGTGCTAGAATGAGACATCGAGGAAGCGCTTCTACAGCAGCTATGGAGGTAAATTGAGAGCTTTTGGAGTTACATTGTTTCAAAGAGGAAATCTGAACTGAGAAAATAGCTCAGTTAGGACCTGAGTTTGACTCCCAAAACCGAAAGGGGAAAAAACAAACAAGCAAAACAAAAACCGGTCTTGGTGGCTTGTGCTTGGATTGCCAGTGAGTGCTGCTGAGACCCTGAGACTTGGTGGCTAGCTGGGTGAGGCTTGCTGGGCTAGCTACAGGTCAGTGCAAACAAGTATCCAAAACAAAGAAACAAGAGAAACAAAGAAACAAAAGCACATCCACACAGAAGTAAATGTGATCAATTTAAAACAAAATCCCCAAGAGTTGCTCTGTGGCCTTCACACGCATGTTCATACTCCTAATGCTCACCTGTGTGCCATGAACGCACACACTAACATCTCAAATGTGTAATTTGCAAATCAGGCTGAGGGAGAGGAAAAGAGGATCTCATTTCCTTGTCAAAAGAAGGTTGTTTGGTTTGGTTTTGAGACAGTGTTTTCTATAACTGAGGCTACCTCAAATTCATGTTGCCTTGGAATTCCTCCTGATCGCTTGTCTCTACCTCCCAAATGCAAGGGTTACAGATACCTACCACCCTGCCTGGCTGAGAGAACTTTTGATGTGTTGGTGGTTACGGATCTTTCTGTCTTTCTAGCCTTCTGGTTTTGGTCTCACGTATTCCAGTTTGTTCTGAAATTCACTTAGGAAAGAATGACGTTGAACTTCATTCTTTTTCTTGTTTGATTTTTTTTTTTTTTTTTTTTTTTTTGAAATATGGTCACACTATGTTGTTGTGCTGGCTGGCCTGGAACTTACCATGTAGACCAGGCTGGTCTCGAACTCACAGAGATCTGCCTGCCTATGCCTCTCCAGTACTGAGATTAGAGGCATCTGCCACCATGTCTGGCAACTTTTTATTTAAAATTTACTTATTGTGCTTGTGTATGATGGGGAAGGGTACATGTGCACATGCTGCACTCACAGTGGAAGCTAGAGAGCAGTTGTGAGAGCCAGTTCTCTCCCACTTGTCCATCGTTCCAGGTGATCAGGCTTGAGGCAAATACTTGGCCCTCTGGACCATCTCGTCCCAAACAGACTTTTAAAAGAACTGTGTATTATATTTATTCATCTCTGTGTGTGGTGTGCCACAGAGCACATGGAGGTCATAGGACAATCTGTAGGAATTAGCTGTTTTGGGCTGGAGAGACGGCTCAGAGGCACTGGCTGCTCTTCTGAAAGGTCCTGAGTTCAAGTCCCAGAAACCACATGGTGGCTCCCAACCATCTATAGTGAGATCTGGTGCCCTCTTCTGGTGTACGTGCAGGCAGAACGCAGCATACATGATTGATTGATAGATAGATAGATAGATAGATAGATAGATAGATAGATAGATAGATAGATAGATAGATGGAATTAGCTGTCTCTTCTGCCTGGTGAGACCCCAGATGCCCAACTCTCTCTTGAGGGAGGGTCTAGTGCATACTGGGCATGTGTTCCACCATTAGAACTCAGTACATATCCCAGGCTGGCTCTAAACTGTTGGCGTTCCTGTACGTCAAACTTCCAAGTATTGAGCTAGTGTTCTGAGCATCATTAATTTTCACTCTTGGAGACAGGGCCTCTAGCCCAGTCTGGCCTTAGACTCCCTGTGTAGCTAAGAATGAAACTAAACTACTGGTCACCCCACCTGCACTTCTCTAGTGCTGAGATTCTAGGCACAAAGCACCATAGATTGTTATGCAGTGCTGGGGTTTGAACCCCAGGTGGTGTGCCTGCTAGGGCAGCAAGCACCGCACCCCTGAGGGGGAGACATCGCTGGTCCCATGGGTGACTTTTGTCTTGTTTTTGAGACAGGGTTTCTCTCGCTCTGTAGGCCAGGCCGGCCTTGGACTCAAAAAGATCACCTTCTCTGCTTCCCAAGCACTGGAATTAAATGACTTTTTTTTTAAATTAAAACAGCCAATGATTTTATTTTCATATTCACAGTTATGTAGTGAGAATTTTGGTCTTTAAAACCCCAGTATGTTATGTGACTGTTTTTGTTTTAACCCCTGGAGTGGGTGGCATACGGGCTGCTTCAGATTGTCCGGCAGCGAGAGGACTGTTAGCCTTGTGCTCTGGCAGAGGCGTGATTCTTCCAGCTGAAGATAGTTTACTTTTGGAATTCTGGGGACTCTAGAGAAGGTATAAAAGACCAGAGCCCCAAGAGAGGAGGGGCGGCTGGTCCTTCTGTTGGTTTGTCAAGTGGTCTTGAGAAAAGAGAGGTTAAAGAGAACTTGGAGATAACCTGACTGGGCAGATCGGACTTGCCCCAAAGGAACTCAGTGTCCCTCCTCAGCAGGAGGTAGTCAAGAAAGATCTCACTGTATCCTCTCCCTAACTTTGTCTCTTCTACCTGGTCTTGGAGTGTTGGGAGGGATTAGGGTAGGGCAAGGTGTTAGCTATAAGAGGCCAAATAAAATAGTTTTTTTTTTTAACATGCCTACAAAATTATAAATTAAAACTGCTGGAGCTGAAGAGGGGTCTCAGTGGCTAAGAGCACTTGTTGCTCTTACAGAGGACCCAGGTTCAATTCCAGCACCCACACAGTGGCTCATGACTATCTGTAATTCTAATTCCAGGAGATCTGCTACCTTCTGATCTCCAAGAACATGAGGCGTGCACTTGGTGCACAAACACGCAGGTAAAACACACAAATAAATAAGCAAATACATGGCAACTGTGTAGTCTTGGCAGTCCTGGAACTCGCTCTGTAGACTAGACTGGCCCTGAACTTGGAGATCACCTGCCTCTGCCTCCCAAGTGCTGGGATTAAAGCATGCACCACCACTGCCCAGCTTAGTATAAACTTTTAATCTCTGTTTCTTAGAAGCCTGAGGCAGGAAGAAAAATTTGAGACTAGTTTAGGCAGTGTAGTGAGTTTCTGTTTCTCAAAGTAAATGGAGGAGGTGGTAAAATGGGTCCCTTACAGGAACAGTCACTAACACGGAGGGAACACATTAGGAGAAACCTCCCCTCTGAGATGGCATCTTTTTTATATCCTATTGCTAAGAACCAGGCTCAATTCTGAAGGAAGCCGGGAAGGAAGTGTTGGGAAAGGAAGCGCTTGCCCCTGGACACGAGCTCCGAGCACCTTTCTCCCAGCAGGAAAGCAGGGAAGGTTGTTTAGAAACTTAGTGTGGCTTAGATGGGAAATGTCTGCCAGACAGCCACGTGTTGAAGGCCGGATTCCTAGCCAGTGGCACTGCTGAGTAGTAGTGGAACTTTTAGGAAGCAGGACCTAGTACAAGGAAATCTCAGCCTTGTCTTCCTTTTTCATTTCCTGTTGCCAGGAGCCGCTTCTGCTAGGCGCTGCAAACACTAGTAAACTGAAGTAGCTGCATAGCTGGAAAGGTCACCCTGGTACAGTCCCACAAAAGCTGTATCCCTGGAGTTCTCCTGCATAGTTTGCACACACACCCTAAATAATTGTTTTAAAAATTATAAAACACAATACAGGTAAAGTGAAGCACACTGCCCAGGGGGCTGCTAAGTGGCCAAGTCTGCACAAGTGTGAGGACCCAAGCGTGATACGCAGTAACCAAGTGGGCCTGGGAGCATGCGTCTGAAACCCACAGTGTGGAAAGCAGGAAGTGGGGAGAAGTACCCTGGTGCTCCCTGGGTAGCCATACTGACGGTATATATGAACTTCAGGTTGTGTGAGAGACCATGCCTGAAAAAATAAGGTCGTAGGGCTAGAGAGATGGCTCAGTGGTTCGGAACACCTGAGGTAAGTTCCCCACACTTGTATCAGGTGCTCACAACTGCCTGCCAACTTCAGCTCAGGGCATCTGCTGCCTCTGGCCTCCAGGGGCATCTACATTCACGTGTTTATACCCACACAGAGGGACACGCAAACACAGAATTAAAAAATGAAAACGTAGAGGACAGTTGTAGTGGCCTCTAATCCCAGTACTTGGGAGGCAGAGGCAAGTGGATCTCAGACTTTTAAGGCCAGCCTGGTCTACAGAATGAGTTCCAGGACAGCCAGGGCTATGTAGAGAGATCCTGTCTCAAAGAGAAAGGAGAAAAAGAAAAGAAAAAAAAAAACAAAGTGAAAAATAAGGAAGAGGGTGGCTGAGGAAGATGCCTTCTGTAGATACCATACCTGGCTTCTACATGGATGTGCACATATGCTCATGTGTTTACATGCAACCACATAAACACACACACTAATTGTTCCTCATTCTTCCCTAATAACAGAATTAATCTTGGAGGAGTCGGGTTCCAGTCTCCATTCCGGCTGTGTTAGCCGTGTCCATGTGACTATGTACTGATGAGTGCTTATTGGAAAGGTGTTTGGTGGTTTATCAGCGTTTTTCCAGGGCCGGGTGGGTGGCCAGCACTTAGGAGGGAGGCAGAGGCAGGGGGATCTCTGTGTCAGGCCAGCCAGGGCTGCATAATGAGACCTTGTTTCAAAAACAAGCAACAAAAAGGAGAAAAAGGTTCTAACATCCATCTCTCTTCCTCCTTCTTCTCGCCTAGCATGCGGTGTAGTGACAACCGGGATGCTGAAGCAGCCTCAGAGATGGAGGAAGGTAGACTATGAGCCTGCAACACTGTGGAGCTGCAGACGCCACGGACTGCCTCATTGTTGAGGACATTAATAATAAACCCAGAGTGGCTAATCACATGTTGGTGTCGCATTAATGAAAAGAATCAGAGGGTTTCGCCGTGGTGTCCTTTGACCACAAGTGAGCCTGGATTTGAACTCTCGACTTCCTTCCTCCTGTGCCTCCTCTGTCTTCTGTCTGTCGTGAGTCCGACTCTGCCTGCTGCTGTCCCTGTGTCTGCGTGCCTGTGTTGGTTTCTGACAAAGTACTTTGCTCTCTCTTTCATTGACCAGCACAGAAAGCATCACACGGGAAAGAAATGAAGGTACTTCACAGGAGCCACTGACCTAGATAATACTTTATCAGGCAACAGCCATGTGCTGCTTCAGCATTGTGGTGGAACTTGGCTTTATAAAGTTCTTTCTGCCTGTTGCTGTTTTCAGGATTTATTACCATCACACACACACACACACATTATCCACAGATGGGACATTACCCATGGAACAGAGCGTGGAAAAATGTATAACAGAAGATTTCAGTTATGAGAAATGATTACATGGGAGATTCAAGGCAAGAGAATGTTAACAATGTTAACATTGTTCTCCTAAAGGCAGGTTTAACTGCCTGAGCCCACAGCGGAACATGCCTCAAGGTGAATTACTAAATCTGGTTGTGAAAGCGAGCAAAAGTAGTCTTAGAATGCAAGAGATTTTTATAATACCGTATTGCCACAGACTACCTACCTGTGGATTTGTCGTTATAAAATAAAACTGTTTAGGAATTTGAGCTGTGTGTGTGCACGCACTTTTGAGTGTGCATATGTTCTGGTCGTGCTTCTGACCTTTGTTGCTAGTTGAACTTCATCACTGGGTAGTCCACTGTGGCTCACACATGTCACATCCGCACTGGAGAGAGCAGAAGCAGGGTAGATCCAAGGCCAGCTTGACTGCACAGTGAGTTCTAGGCCAGCTGAGACTACATACTGAGACTTTTTTAAGTAGCCCTGGCTATCTTGGGACTCACTATGTAGACCAGGTTGGTCTTGAACTCAGAGATTTACCTGCCTCTGCCCACCAAGTACTAGGATTAAAGACATGCGTCTCCACCACCTGGCTAGATGTTTTCTAAAGAATTTTCATCCTGTGTGTTTCTCTTCTCTCCACACGCATGTAAATCCTTTTTGATTACCACCCCAAAACTTTCTGACTTAAAGCAATTACTCATAACAGGAAAGTACGAATTATTTCTCCTCATCCCTTGTGTCATCTGGCTCAGCACCTTCATCCACCTTCGATGTCCAGAGTGACAGTGTCTCGTCTTCTGCCTCCTGTTGGATGAGATAGAGTGGTTCTTTTCCACGGCACCTTTTCTCCGCACATGGCCTTTTGTCCACTGTTAATCTAGCTGGAGCTCCTTCACAGTGTGGCTTGCTCTTAAAAGAATGGAAACAAAGCTGCCAGGCGTCTTAAGGGCTTGACCTGGAACTGGCGTGCATTCCCTCCTGCTGTGGGCTAAGTCAAGTGCAACAGGCACTCAGATGCTGCTCAGGCTGCACAACATTAACTCACAAGGCTGAAGGAACAGAGCTTCGTCATTGTCCCAACGCTGTAGGATGCAGCCAGTCACTTTGGGTTCCAGGGAGAAGGGAGCCTTTGAAGACAGACTCCCCCTCCCACACACATACACACACCAGATCAGATGAAGGCAATGCTACATCCATTGCAGACATAATGATTAACAACAACAAAATAGATCAGCAGCTTGTCAACCGCCTTGCTGGGCTGGAGCTGAGACAGTGGTGGACAGAGCCACTCCTGACCAGGACTCTTGGTTCTGCATATATCTTTCTGCCCCGGGTCGGCTCTGCTTAGAGCTAAGCTTGGATCAGTGCCCTGGAGATGAACTTGAAGTTACTGGCTCCTTTGTGTGTTCCTTCTCCCTGAGAGTGATGAAGTCTCCTTTCCCTGCTTGGTTACGTGGGGTTGAGTGAGCAAGCCTGACTCCTTAGGGCTGTGGGAGCTGAGACTTACAGCCTGGGTGAGCATGCCCCTTGGGGCATCTGCCGTTAGGAACAAGTAACCCTAAGTGAATGGCAAAGATTGAATGGCCCCATGTAGACGTTGGGATCACTTATATTATAGGGACCCTTTGCTTTTCTTTCTACTTCGGCCAAAAATCACTGCCTTCTATCTTTTGATGAAGCAGAGAAACAAATGTTTGTACTCCATGATCTCGAGAGACTGACTCTTACTAAGTGCTCTAACTTCCAGCATCGCCCTTGCTATCCCAGGTCAGTAAGGAGGTGCTTTTGAGCTGCTTGGACATCTGCCATTTGTCCTGAAATACTGTCTTTGAAGGCTCTTTTGAACTATTTGAGTATCTGCTGTTTGTCTAACAAGCCTTGTATCTGGGCTCTTGATCAAATCTGGGTTTGTCTGAATGTTCTGAGCATCTGCTAAGGTGACAGGGAAGCTTGGATTCTGTGCTTTTCTACAGAAAGTATCAAGGAAGGAATTCATGGTACTTAGAAACATGGGCAGTTGGGCGCTCTCTATTGTAATTTACACAAAGTAGGAAGTCTGTGCCGTGGCAGGGCCCTCTGTGGACTGAGCATCCTTTGTGTTTCTTGTTTATGTCTGTGGATGTTTTTGCATGTACAACCGTCTGCACAACACAGGCAGCCGTCTGGTCTGTGGCTGTAGGGGCATAGATGGTTGTGAGCTACCATGTGGGTGCTGGGAATATACTCCAGGCCTGGCTGTTGCTCACTGAGCCACCTCTCTGGCTTTCTTTGTTTTGTTTGTTTTTTGTTTTTGTTTTTGGAGACAGGGTTTCTCTGTGTAGCCCTGGCTGTTCTGGACTCACTTTGTAGACCAGGCTGGCCTCGAACTCACAGAGATCCCCCTGCCTCTGCCTCCCTGAGTGCTGGGATCACAGGCATGTGCCACTGCACCTGGCTGCACTCTGAGTTGATGTAATTGTTTCATGTCATTTTATGTATTGGGCTGTTAGTCTCTGTCTATGGTGGTTGTCTTGTGAAGTTTGACATTCTGGTGACTAGCAACAGTCTCATTAGGGATTTATGTAAGAATTTACCCCATTCTGGGTTGTGAACTATAGCAACATATACTCATGGTGCATGTAAGTTGGCTAGCCTACACCTTGAGCCACCCCATACCCTCAGTGTCGGGGCTAAGGACCTTGTCAACGCACATTCACATAAAAATGAATGAAATAGACATTTAAAAAAAGTTTTTATGTAACCAGCCCTGGTGGCACATACCTTTAGTCCCAGCACTTGCGAGGCAGAGGCAGGTGAATCTCTATGAGTTCAAGGCCAGCCTGGTCAGATTCCGGAAGAGCCAGGGCTGTTACACAGAGAAACCCTGTCATGGTGGGGGTGGGGGGTGCTTTGTTTTTTGCTTTCTTTTAAAGACCATTAACTAGGGGCTGGAGAGCTGGCTTATTGGTTAAGAGTGCTGTCTGCTCTTCCAAAGGACCCCGGTTCAATTCCCAGTACCCACATGGCAGCTCTGATACCTTTACTTTAATGTACATAAAATAAATTAAAAAAAAAGACCATTAACTGACATTCCAGAAAGGGGGGAAAAAAAGCCATGCCTGGGCTGAGAATGCATCTCAGTGTTAGAGTATTTGCTTAGAATGTGTGAGGCCCTAATTCAAAGCAGCACTGCTCCAAAAAAAAAAAAAAAAAAAAAAAAAAAAAAAAACAAGAAGAAAAACCAGCATTCTACAAGGCTGACTAATTTAGAACTTGAGTGGTGGGGATGGAGAGATGGCTCAGAGGTTAAGAGCACTGGCTGCTCTTCCAGAGGTCCTGAATTCAATTCCCAGCAACCACATGGTGGCTTACAACCATCTATAGTGAGATCTGGTGCCCTCTTCTGGTGTGCAGGTGTACATGCAGGCAGAATATTGCATACAGAGTAATATATATATATATATATATATATACACACACACACACACACACACACTTGAGTGGTTATCAGGAGCTGCAGTGTTGAGGTATTTTAGACTCCCTTAGGAATGGGCAGGCAGGCCTCAACCAATCAGGCCATAGTGGAGATTTTCCTGCTTTGCTGTGACCCCTATCAACTACCCAACAATGCATTGGAAGAGTGGTAATTTCTTTTTCTTGTTTGTGTTACTGTGAAATTGTCATCATATTGGAACATGCACTCTGTGCTCAATGATCTTTTATTCCCCCATTTTGTGTATGTGTGTTGACAGAACACTAATGTAAAACTAGACTGTCATGCTGTGTCTAAAGCAACTAGGCTTTCTTTTTTTCTTTTCTTTTTTTCATTTAATTGTTTGTTTTCCCAGACAGCCCTGGCTGTCTTGGAACTCACTCTGTAGACCAGGCTGGCCTGGAACCCAGAGATCCACCTGCCTCTGCCTCCTGAGTGCTGGAATTAAAGGTGTGCGCCACCACCCTCTGCCTGTCCCTAAACTTTTAACATACAAAACTAGGCAGTGAAATCCTTTCAGTGTTTCTACTGCCTGTAATTAGTACTTTTTATTTGCGTATATGCTTCAGCCATTACAGCCTGTCCCCTTTTCTTGTACTAGTTTATCACCAGGCTGAGAAACCTAAAAAGACAGATTAACAGGTACCTGGGTTCTCTTAAGACGAGGAGTGTTCATACACAAGAGAGGAACAGTTATTTAGAAGCTGCTTTGTTACAAACTATCTACTCTTCCCTGGGCCCTGCAAAACTGAAAGCACAGAGATAAGCCCTTGTCTTAAATCTGCAGTCACTTTGGATTCCAGAAGAGTCAAGCACTAGCCCCTCCCTCTCTTTATCACACAGATGGGGATGGTTGCTTAGGAGAGCCAAGCTGCACGCTGGAGCAGAAATAATCATCATGTGGAAACTAGTGCAGATTAGCAGCTTATCAACCACCTCCAGGAGCTAAGGTGGTGGGTGAGACCACACGTTCACTAAGACTGCATAGTTCTCATAATCGCTCACCAGTTCTCCCACCTTTTGAACCTAAAGTTTGTTCCTTCTTCCCAGGGCATCAGTTAAGTCTCTCTTCTCTGCTTTCCACCGCTGACTGTCTATTTGGTTGGCATATTGGGACAGATAGGGAAGCCTAGGTTGGTGCTGCTGCTGAAGCTGGGGTTCCCCTAAAACCGCAAACAGAGAAGTCGTGAAAGCAAGGTGGATTTGATTTCACTTCGACAGTCTCAATATGTAACACTGGCTGTCCTGGAACTTGCTATATAGACCAGGCTGGCCTTGAACTCACAGATTCCCTGCTTCTGCCTGCAGAGTCCCAGGGCTAATGGTGTGCACCACTATGTCCCAAAGCATTGTGGGTTCAAAGAGAGAATGATAGATTCCACCTTTCTCTTTTGCTTATTTTCTTTATTAGATATGATTTTTACTATTTTCTGATTTTTTACTACTGTGTGTGAACATGCTGTGTGTGTGGAGCTGGTTTCCTCCCTGCACCTTTACATAGGTGCCAAGGCGTGAACTCCGGCATCAGGCTTGAGTCGAGCGCCTTCACCCACTGAGACATCTCGCTACCTCGCCAACCTCCTGCACCGACCTTGTTTCTTTTGTTTTCAAAGATTGATTCTTATCTTATGTGTATGAGTGTTTTGCTCACATGTATGTATGTGGAAAATATATGTGCTTGGTCACCATGGAGGCTAAAAAAGAGCACTAGGCCCCTAGCACAGAAATTACAGAGAGTCGTAAACCAGTGTGTGGGTGGTCAAACCTGGTTCCTCTGCAAGAGCAACTCACACACAAATGAGAATTTAAAAACGAAACCCACCTCGCATTCAGCCCCACCTGTTCAGTTTGAACTGTTTCCCTGTGCCGTGGAATGAGGGCACGGGACCATTTGGTAACATTCCAAATCAAAATTACAGTATCAACCAGCAGCCTTCACCCCCAAAACCACAGTCAAGATGTGTGCCTCAGGCAAGTTACAAGTTTATACTATGGTCTTTCTCTGTTTTTCAGTTGCTTTTTACTTTGTGTAACCTGTGAGTATTCAGGTGTGTGTGTGTGCGTGTAAGACACGGTCTAGTGGGACGAGAAACATTGCTTAGTGATCAAGAGGAATTCTTGCTCTTGCAGAGGGCCTGAGTCCGGTTCTCAGCACCTACAAAGCTGTTCACACCCACCTGTGTGTGCTGTTCCAGGGGACCTGACCTCTGAAGGCTCCTGTATGCACACGGTGCAGACATATGCACTTAGGTTCTCTCTCTCTTACACACACATTTTGGTTTCTTTCAAAACTGAGTTATGAGCCGGACGTGGTAATATATATCTGTAATCCTAGCACTTGGGGAGGCAGAGGCAGGGGGATTGCTGTGAGGCCAGCCTGGTCTACAAAGTGAGTCCAGGATAGCTAAGGCTACACAGAGAAACCCTGTCTCAAAAAACAAAACAAACAAACAAAAACAACAACAAAAGCCAGAAAACTGAGTTATCTAAACAGGTTTTTGTTTTAATCCCAAGGGTGGTATATGGAGTTGCTTTCAGTTTGTCTAGAGCTGATGATTGCCTTGAAGGGTGCAAAGATGGAAGTAGTTTTTGTCAGCTGTAGAGAGTTTAATTCTGAGGACTTGGAGAGGGTATAACTACAAAAGTCCAGAGAGAAGAGGAGAGAGGGCTTTGAAGAGACAGAGGAGGGAGAAGGCTGCTTGTTTGTCCTGCTTATGTTTGCCCTTTGCTGTTGCCAGATTGCTGGATGTCCTGCTGACAGGGATTAGTAGTTTCCCAAAGAACAGGAAGACCCTAACCAGCTGCAACTAAGTCTAAAGAGATCTACCTCCTCTTTTCCTGCTATCCTTCTTTCTCTCCTACCTAGGGTTGGAAGGGAGGTAGAGGCGTAAGTAACCCCAAATAAAGTAGAGTTTAAAAACTAATCCCTACACATAAACACACAAATAAAATGAAAATAAGGGGCAGGGATCTCTGTGAGTTTGAGGACAGCCTGGGCTACAAAGAGAATTCCAGCAAAGCCAAGGCTATACAGAGAAACCCTGTTTCAAAAAACAAACAACAAAAACAAAGAAAAGACAGAATCTCATTATATAGCCCAGGCTGGCCTCAAACTCACAGAGACCCACCTCTCTCTGAGTCCAGAGAGCTAGGTTTAAAGGCCTACACCACCATGCCTCAAATTTCTTACCTTAGTTTTTGAGACAGGGGCCTCTTACTGAGCCAGGAGTTCACTGATTCAACTAGACTGGCCATCAAGCAAGCCCCAAGGATCCAGGGAGATTGCAAGTGTGTGCCATGTCTTAGGATTTTTGTTTGTTTTTCCAAGACAGGGTTTTCTGTGTAGCCTTGGCTGAACTTGCTCTGTAGACCAGGCTGGCCTTGAACTCACAAAGATCTGCCTGCCTCTGCCTCCCCGAGTGCTGGGACTACAGGCATGTGCCACCACCGCCATGGCATCTTTCGTATGTAAAGGAAAACATTTAGTCAGGCTGGCTTACAGTTTCTAAGGTTTAGTCCATTAGTATCATGACAGGAAGCATGGTGGCATGCAGGTGGACACGGTGCTGGAGAGGGAGTGGAGAGCTCTACATCTTGATCCCTAGGCAGCAGGAGACTGTGTGCTGCACTGGCCAGAGCTTGAACATATATGAGACCCTGAAGCCCGCCCCCACAGTGACACACTTCCGCCAACAAGTCCACATGTCCTAATGGTGCCTGTCCCCATAGGCCAAACATTGAAACACGAGTCTGTTGGGGCCATACCTATTCAAACCAGCACATGCCCAGTTTTTTTTTGGGGGGGGGGGGTTGGGGCGGGGGAGGGTGAGGGGGTCAGTGCTGGGGATATGAATTCAAGTCCTCATATTTGCACAGCAAGCACTTTCTCCTCATCCTCTCAGCCCTGGTTTTGACTTTCAATACCACACTGCACTGTATGAATATGTACAGTTTTCACATATCTACTAAAATAGTAACTGCTAATATTGGAGGTAGGATTGCCTCAAGTTCAAGGCTAGCCTGGGCTACATAGTGAGTCCCAGGTTAACCTGACCTGTGGAATGAGATCAATCTCAAATCAAAGTCACATTTTCAAAGGGGCTGGAGAGATGGCTCAGCAGTTTGGCACTCACTGCTCTGGCAGATGTGTTTGGCTCCCAGCCACCTGTCTGCCCAGTCCCAGGGATCCAGTACATTCTTCTGACCTTCGGGTTCCTGTATGCTCCTGGTACTCAAACATTCAGTCAGTCACACACATACAAATAAGTAGAGTTGTTGTTGTCTTTAATGAGTTGGAATGATGGCCCAAGAGTTAGGGGCACTCCTTGCTCTTACAGAGGACCTGCATGGCAGCCTACAACCATCTCTTAAGTCCAGTTCCAGAGGATCCAATATCTTTTTCTGATCTCCTTACCAGGGATACACAAGATGCATGCATGTGCATAAAAGTAAAGTGCACAGCCTGGCATAGTGGCAAATGCCTTTAATCCCAGGACTGGGGAGGTAGAGGTACATGGTTTCTGTGAGTTCAAGGCCAGCCTGCTCTATTTATTGAGTTCCAGGACAGCCAGGGCTATAGAGTAAGACACTGTGTGCCCTCCCTACACATTCAAATCATGGACATGAAATAGATATCATTTTTTAAAATTTGAAAATAAAACAAAAATAAAGAATAATGCACTATTACCTACTCACCCAATTCCTGGTGGTCACTGTTGTGTTATTTACTTTGGATTTGATTGTTACTATGTTTTGTTTTTCTACCCTAGTGAGTTCTCTGTATTTGTGACTTTTGTGAATATGAACATGTATACGTAATATTTGTATATACATACATATATACATGTATATGGACATGTAATATATATATATATATATATATTTGTTTCCATTTCCTTTTTTTAAAAGATTTATTTATTATGTGTACAGTGTTCTGTCTGCATGTAAGCCTACAGGCCAGAAGAGGGCACCAGATCTCACTATAGATGGTGGTGAGCCAGCATGTGGTTGCTAGGAATTGAACTCAGGACCTCCAGAAGAGCAGCCAGTGCTCTTAACCTCTGGGCCACCTCTCCAGGCAACCCCCCCCCCCTTTCTGTTTTC
>CM053752.1:3991510-4059878 GCA_028658305.1 Pachyuromys duprasi | reverse complement strand
TGCTTGCCAGCGCCCGTCTCGCTGAAGAAGGTGTTGAAGGAGTCATCCCCTCCCCCAATGGTCTTGTCGCTTGGCATCTGGCCGTCAGGCTGGATGCCGTGTTCCAGGCAGTAGAGCTCCCAGCAGGCATTGCCGATCTGGACACCAGCCTGGCCAACGTGGATGGAGATGCACTCACGCTGCAGAGGAAAGGGGGGAAGGAAAGAAAATTAGGCCTCATTTCTATTTTAGATTCTAATAGATCTCTAAAGTGTTTTTAAATTTATTTAGAGTCGTATTCCTAATGTGACAGAAACTATAAGGAAGCACCCACTACAAATACTGCAAATGGGCGTGGTCTAAACAATGCAGCCTTAACGTGGTGCAAACCCATTGTTCCCACAGCCAGAAGAATTTTCCCATGTGAAAAGTATTCAAAGCATAGATTCTATAAAACGAAATAATTGCCTGGAATTACTTTAATTGCTTGCTTTCCTGATAGGTAAAGAGGAAGCTTTCATCCTATAGGACCTGGTGTTTCATCACGAGCTTCTGGACTGCGGCTGAGGCCAGCAGCCACGCCCTTCTGCAGAGTCTGCGGACCCCATCAATGCTGGGAGGGCAGAAGCTAGCCAGTCTGACGTCTGCCTCGCCTCTTGCTGTGCCTGGTGCGAGCCTGTGCCCTTTGTTACATTATTTAACAGAGGAAGCTCTAGTTGCAGCCGCTGCCCATACGATCTCTTTGTGCCGCCTTCAGCTCCCCTCCTAACCCCGTCTGGGACGGTTTGCCTGAATTAAGGAGCCAGTGACGATGTAGCAGAACAAAAGACAGTTTGGGGCAGAGTATGATCTTTTTCTTGGCTGCAGCTTCATTATTTTCTGAAGGTTTTTCCAGAATCGTTTCCACTGAATGGAAATATCTTCCTTAAAGCAGGCTAAATTAGAAACAGTGTTTTCTTTCGCTGACTCTCCAAACACCACATAACATCACTATTATTCCAGTCTATAGGGACAGTCTTTAGAGCAACTTTCATTGTCTGCGGGGGTGGGGGCGGGGAAGGGCGTTTCCCTGGGTCCCGACCATCTCGGGGCTTCCGACTCGGGGCTTCCCAAAGTGGGCTTTGTCACATCCGCACCACCACCCCCCACCCTGCGAGACGACCCCGTTGTTCAGTAAATCGCGCTTTTGAGACTCAAGCGAACACCCCTTAAGACTGTAAGAAGCCCACAGCGGTTTTTTTTTTTTCTTCTTTACAAAATAAAAATAAAAAAACCCGCTTCTGAGAGACGCCTTGGTGAGGGCGAACCCCTCCCGAAACGCCACGGAAGCGAGACACAAACAACCCCGCCCCTGCGCCTCCCCGACCCGGCAGCCATGGAGCCGGCGCAGGTCGCGGGGTGCGCGCTCGGCCGCCGCCCAGCCCTCCCTCCGCAGCGGCCCGGCCCAGCGAGCGCACCCTGCGGCGCCGCCTTTGTTCTCCCCGGGGTCCGGGCGTCTCCCAGTCCCCGCAGTCGCAGACCCCGCGCATCCAGACCGCCCCTCCCCGCAGAGCTGACAACAAGGCTGAGGCTTCTCCTCGCGGCCCGGGGCGGCGGGCACCCACCCGCTCCCGAGCCGGGGAAGGCTTGCTCACCATGGTTGCTACTTCGCGGCTGCCGGGGGATGGCGGAGGCGAGGAGGAGGTGTTGCGTCTTACAGCGCGACTCTTAGGAGGTCGATGTAAGAGAACCTGCACATTGGCGGATGCGGCTCCTTATATATAGCTCGGTCGCCATGGGGATGGGCCGGGGCCTTTTCCTGTTGGTCCAGACCCCACTGTCTGCCCAGAGAAGCCGCGACAGGAGAGTGGTGATTGGTGCAGGCGACATGGTATGAGGTAATCTCTCCCCCACCCGTTTCCCCCTAGCATCCGTAGACTTTGCATCCTTCAGACAAAGGCAACTAGCTGAGCATCCATTATGGGGTGGAGTTGCGGAGGGGAGGAAAGAGAAGAAAGAAGACTAGGGCTGGATGATTATACACGGCTTAAACCTTAAACTGCAGTTAATAGACTGAGGTTTTCTCCCACACCTACTTACAGAACTTATGTTGAGATTCTTTATGGAAAATTCCAGATTTTCATTCATAGTATACTAAATTTGACTACATTTCGTCAGGACTCAACATTTCTAATTGCTTTAAAAGTAGCAGAGAAGATGTGAATGATGACCAAAACGCTATTATTATTAATTATTATTATTATTACTATTAATTTGAACAAGATTCAGAAGGCCACTATGATTCGACCACGCCTATAATCCCAACAGCACCTGGGAGTCAGGAAATTCTGCAGTTCAAGGTCATCATAACTGGCCTTAGTGGCTCAGGCTTGTACATCCCAGGCTTGGGGAGCTGAGGCTGAAGGATTGCAGCTAGTTTGAGGTCAGCCTGTCTGAAAACCAAGAAAAGAAGTAACATACAAAACAGTACTTGTACTTTACTAGAAAGCTCAGTATCCCCCATTACCCCTCCGTGCGCACTCCCGACCCCGCCCCACCGCGCCCCTCAGCCAGTGCTGTTTTATCCCTAGATAGGAGCCATTCTTTCTAACAGAATTCAGAAACTGTAAGAGAAACCAGCCCTTTCTCTGTGTGGCTTGTATGTCTGCGATGCTCCTTTTTTTGATGGGGAGGGTGACAGCAAGTAAAAACTGAGATACCAAATTAAAAAGAGGAGAGTTTTATAACCCAAAAGGAAACCATTTTGTAAGGCTGTTTTCAGCCCCAGGCAACTGTGCAGCATCAGTTCATTTTGTGTAGTTCCTGAATTCCTTAAATAGCCCCTTCCGCAGCTGGGCCGCTAACGGTGGGAACTGTGACTGCGCACACCGGGCTTCTCTGCCAGTGACTGTGCCTGTTGCTCAGTTCCCCTTAGGACAAAAATGCTTTCGCCCCTAGGAACTGGGTTACACTGGCACCCTTTTCCAAGTACAAAGCCTCCATTATCAGCCAGTCTCCGAGCTGCAGACCCCTGGACATTTTCTGGATGAAATGTTGGAGGTAAAGAGATACTTGTTTGGGCACCAAGCTGAAAATGTGGATTTTGACAGTGCTCTGTGAAGTCCATTCATTCCGGGCTGGGCTGGCGAGGAGCGGGTGTGGGAGGAGGCTTTGGGAAGGCAGCAGCTGCGGGTTCTGTGGCGACAATGGTGGCCCTGAGTTCATCCAGCCTGCCACCACAGCTTACGGTGAAAGTCTTCTCTAGGGAAAAAAAAACAAAAAACAAAAACATACTGATAAACCCCGCACACAAATCATTTGTTTACTTCTTCCATATTTCATAGGAAAAACAATCCCCCATCGCCTCCATCATTCTAGGGAATAAAAGCATATTTTAGTAAAGAAACAGGAGGAATAAAGACTGGCTTGGCATTTATTAGATGACAGCAGCTCTCTCTCAGAGAAGCCCACGCCCGTGCAGAGGAGCGAGCCTACGCCCAGGCTCTCCCCCACCCACGCCCAGGCTCTCCCGCTAGGGTTCTCAGCGCTTCTTATCCTGTAAAATCTATTTGTAAATCCTTTAATAAACCCAACTCTAATTCATTTTTTTAAATGAAATGGCGTAGAGAACATAAGGATTGATAAATAGCTTACTGAAAATATTGTCACAATTTAAAACCGTTGCAATTGTGTGTGTGTGTGTCTGTGTGTGTGTCTGTGTGTGAGTGAGAGAGACCAAGACTGTTTGGAGGGGAGGGCAGAGGACAACTACACGCACAGATTCTCCTCTTTCACAATGGGGTCCCAGGGGCAAAACTCACTGGTGGCAAGTACCTCCACCAAGTAAGCCTCCTCTCCTTCATGAAATTAAAAAACAACAAAAAAAATCATACACTACAGGGCCATGATGAAGTATAACAGAAATCTTTTTTTTTTAAGTACAGAGATGCATTTTTACTTCTTATTTTTATGGCTTGAGAACAATTTTTTTATTCTTTTATTATTATCATTTATTACAATTTAATCAATTTGTATCCCGGCTGTGTCCCCCTCCCTCATCTCCTCCCAATCCCAGCCTCCCTCCCGAATTTTTACTTCTTGACAATACAAAAATAAAATTGAGAAATGTCTTCTTCCCCAATAGTCAGTTCTTTGTGCATTTGACAGGGGATTAGAAAGAAGATTCTTTGTCATTCTCCTCCAGAACCATTCCATTCCCTATGGAAATGAGAGGGTTTTTTTCTCTCCTCTTGAGCACAAGTAACATAAGATCTAGGTCAGAACGGACTATTCATTTAAACACCGAAATCTTAAATATATGAATGGAGAGCAGTGTATGGGGTTAACCAGTTCTTTCTGTTCCTTATCTGATTTAATAGCACTCAAAAGAGAGAAAGCTATACATGTTCGCATATTGCTAGTTCTTATTTTACTGTTAATCTCTTTACATCACCAAGCAGGTCTATGTTAATACCTTCTGCTACCAGGTCGATTCTGTACACATAGATATTAGCATGAAACCTCTGTTTCTTAATTAATGCTTGAGTGGTTTAATTATCTATTTGCAGATGCAGGCCTTGCCCTATACTTTGCTAGCTATCTCTTCTCTTCCAAGCCTTGTGCATGCTGGGCCAGTGCTTTCTCCAGCCACACCCCAGCCCTGTGAGATGTCTTTCCTTAGCTTTCTGACCTCTGCAGCTCTGACAGGTTCTGTTGCTCACTTAATGGATCCATATATATGTGATTTCCAAAGTCAAAACCAGCTGTGACTGACTCCTCTCTCACCTGTTTTGGGCTCCATGGAATCGTCTGCTAAATCATGTCAAGTCTTACCTCACAAATCTTTTTTGTTTGTTATTTTGAGAAATGGCTGCTGTAGCCTGGACTGCCTTCACACTTGATTTAATATGTAGCTCACACTGGCCTTGAACTCCTGATCTTTCTGCCTCTGTCTCCCCAAGTGCTGAGATTATAGGTGTATGCCATTACAACCAGCTTTCAAATTTCATTTTTTTGTTTTTAATTTGGGTTGTTTTTGTTTTCGTTTTGGTTCTTTGAGACAGGATTTTTCTGTGTACCCCGAGCTCTGTAACCAGGCTGATATCCAACTCACAGATCCCCTGTCTCTGTCTCCCAAGTGCTGAGATTAAAGGCATGAACCACCGCCACCTAGCTTCAAATCTCAGTTTATTGTTTTGTTTTTTGAGACAGGGTTTCTCTGTGTAGTCCTGGCTGTCCTGGAACTCACTCTGTAAGCCAGGCTAGCCTTGAACTCACAGAGATCTGCCTGGCTCTGCCTCCCTGACTGCTGGGACTACAGGTTGCTCCACAGAGCCTGGCTACATGTAAACTTTTATGAGGGCCATTTTTATTCAAACCATCAGTGTGAGTGTGTGTCTAGTAATTTCATGCATGGATATGCGCCACTCTCCAGCTCCTCCCAGACTACCCTTCCTTCTCACAGCTCATGTTTATCCTTCCTCTTTGTTCCTACTGCCATTCAGCTGAATCTCTACACAATGGCCGGACTGCTTCCAGTGTAGTACATAATTATTACAATATAAATTTACACGCTGTGCAACAGGTTGTGGTACAGAGAAGTGTGTTATGGGAAAGATGAGATGGAGGCAGTAGGAGAACTTAGAAGAGAGGAGAACACAGAGTGGGGAGGGAGACAGAAGCAGAAGGACAGGCAGAGAGAGGAAGAGGGAGATGGTGGGGTGGCAGGTGGGTTATACACCTGGCGCAGGTGATGACATAGGACATAGGTGGTGATGTAGGGTGTTGTCTGGACCCTAAAGTCCCCTGAGGGCAGGCCAGCTGAATTGCCTGCAGGACAACATAACAATAGTATTATAGATCATGCGACATAATACAGAACAAGTCATTCTACTGTTTAAAACAGATCAATGAAGCTGGGCATGGTGGCACACACCTTTAATCCCAGTGTTCAGGGAGGCAGTGCCAGGCAGATTACTCTGAGTTCGAGGGCAGCCTGGTCTAAATGTGAGTCCAGGACAGCCAGAGCTACACAGAGAAACCCTGTCTCAAAAAAAGCCAAAAATAAAATAAAATGAAAATAGATCAATGACTGTGTAAGATGATGACCCCAAATTCTTACTCACCTGTTCGAATTCCACGCCAGAAGAAGCACATCTTACATTTTAAAATGCCTGAGCCTTCTGGGCTGGGGAGATGGCTCAGCTCTAAGTGCTGGCCACTCTTCCGGAGGACTTGCTTTCTATTCTCAGCTCCCTTCCCCCGTGGTGGCTCAAACAATTTGTAACTCCAGGTACAGGGGATTTAATTCTCTCTTCTGGCCTCTTGGGGTACCAAACACACGTGGTGCATAAAAGTACATGTGGGAAAAATACAGGTACACAATTTTATTTATCAAGACAGGATTTCTTTGTGTAGCGTTGGCTGTCCTGAACTCACTCTGTAGACCAGGCTGGCCTTGAATTTACAGAGAGCCTCCTGCCTCTGCCTCCTGAGTGCTGGGATTACAGGCGTGCATCACCATGCCAGGTTCCATGCCAGGTTTCATGCCTGGTTTACATTTTCTTTTTTAAATCAGAGAGTTGCGCTGGGCATGTAGCTCAGTGCTTGCTTAATACAAACCACAGTATTTCATAAAACTGGACATGGTAGCTCATGCCTGTAATCCTAGTGCTTGGGATATGGAAGCAGGAAAATCAGAAATTCAAGTTTGAAGCTAATGTGGGCTACAAAAGAATCTGCCTCAAAAAATAAAAATGAAAACTGAACAAAAAAACAATCCTGAAATGATACATTTTTTTGATTAGCTTTTTTGAGAAGGGCATCAATATGTAGACCAGGTTGGCTTTGAACTCACAAGACCATCTACCTCTACCTCCTGAGTGCTAGCATTAAAGGTGTGGATATGTACCACCATGCCTGAATGTTTTTCATTTATTAAAATCCTGTGAGTGAGTGCATGAGAGAGAGAGAGAGAGAGTGTGTGTGAGTGTGTGTGTGTGTCTGTGTGTATGTGAGTGTGTGAGTGTGTGTCTGTGTGTGTGTGTGTGAGAGTGTGTATGTGTGTGCATGTGTGTGCCCTCGAGCACTGGAGTGTACCTGTCTAGGTCAGAGGATAACCTGGGGTGCTGTCCCTAACCCCCCACCTTTAGGACAGGATCTGCATCTTGTTTGCCGTTAACCCTCCCAGATTTATGTGGCTTCTATGATCCAAACCCAGGTCCTCACACTTGCACAGCAAGCATTTTATCCCCTGAGCCATCTCCCCAAGCCAATTTTCTTATTTTTTAGAGTCTCCCGTATCCCAATCTGGCCTCAGACTTGCTAGGTAGCTGAGAATGACCTTGAACTTGTGATCCTCCTGCCTTCATGATCCAAGTGCTGACACAATAGGTGTTTAACACCGAGCCTGTTTTTTATGAGGTGCTAGGCATGGACCCCAGGACTTCATGAGTGCTAGGCAAATGGTAGGTGCAATGGAGACCCCAGGATTGATGGGGTCACAGAAAGAACCTGAGGTTTGGCATTGTTAGAGGCCAGAAGAGGCACTGGGGAAGGGGCAGCCCCAGTTGCCACAGAGACCGCAGGCTACTGGAGATGCTGGAAAGCTGGGGCATTTACCAAGGATGGTGGCAGCTGTGGGGTGGGTCCTGCCCGAGCCTGTAAGACAAGCTGTCTGGGCCGAGGATGGTCACGTGAGAACAGAAGAGACATGAGAGTAGAGCGACCATCCAAGCCCTTTGGAGCCCAGGAGATCATAAATGAGCCGCACATCCTGGACACTGAGCTTCTTATATGTTTGTTTGTTTTCTGAAACAGGGTTTCTCTGTGTACCTTTAGCTGTCCTGGACTCACTATGTAGACCAGACTGGCCTCAAGCTCTCAGCGATCTGCCTGCCTCTCCCTCCCTAAATGCTGGGATTGCAGGCATTTGCCACCATACCCTGAAAGTATAAATTTTTCAGGGTATGAAAAGACAGCATCTCATTGTGTAACACTGGCTGTCCTGGAATTCAGTGTAGACCAGGCTGGCCTTGAACTCACAAAGATCTGCCTGCATCTGCCTCCCAAGTGTGCGCCAGGAGGCCCAAGGTTTGGCTGTAGTTGAGACAATTCTTTTCAATTTTACAGGAGCTCCTTGTTGACAGACATTAGAAAAAAAAAAGACATTAGATTGTTTTTGTTTTTGTTTTTTTCCCAGTGTTTTTCTGTGTAGCCTTGGCTGTCCTGGACTCCATTTGTAGACCTCAAACTCACGGAGATCCACCTGCCTCTGCCTCCCTGAGTGCTGGGATTACAGGCATGCAGCACCATGCTCAGCTGAGACATTAGATTTTTAAAAAGATCTTGGACCTTTCTGTCTCTTTCTCCTTCCTTCCTTTCTTTGAAATCTTGGACTTTTAAAGTGTTGAGAAGATATGGTTTGAGATGACATGTTTGTGTGTCAAGGTTGGCTGGGGTTGGGGTTGAGGTAGAATGTCATAGTTATCTTTAGCTGTCAACTTAATGCAGACCTAGAGCCACCTGGGAAGAGGAAACCTTAGCTGGAAAATTGCTTTTCTCAGATTGGCCAGTGACTGTATCTATGAGGCATTGTCTTAACTACTAATAGGTGTAGGATGACCAGTCCACTAGGGGTGGTACCATCCTAGGCAGATGGGATTTAGGCTGCATAAGAAAGGTAATTAAAATGCCTGTAATTCCATCACTCTGGGACTCTGAGGCAGGTGGATATCTGTGAGTTCAAGGCCAGCCTGGACTACAAAGTGAGTCCAGGACAACCAAGCCTACACAGAGAAACCCTGTCTCAAAAAAAAAAAAAAAGTGATTGAAGTGGAGCATGGTAGTACACACCTTTAATCCCAGCACTAGGGAGACAGAGGCAAGTGGCTTTCTGATTTTTGAGGCCAGCCTGGTTTAAAGAGTGAGTTCCAGGACAGCCAGAGAAACTCTGACTCAAAAAAACAAAGAAAAGAAGACAAGAAGAAAGAAGGGCAACTGAGTAAGCAAGAAGTTGCCAGTAAAGAGCATTTGTCCATGGCTTCTGCTTCAAGTTCCAGCTTTGCCTTCCCTGGACAGGCTGTAACTTGTAAGCCAAACAGGCGCATTGTTCCCAAGTTGCTCTTGATGCTAGTGACAGAGAGGAAACCAAGACAGTCGAGTATGTATAGAAACTGGATGCATTCCCTTGAGAAGGATTGTCACGAGTTTCAGACCAGCCTAGGACCATAGAAAGACTATCTCAAAAACTAAAAAAACCAGGATGTTCCTCTATAAGGAAATATTTAACAATATAAACCCATGAGCTAATGATACTCCCACCAAACAAATTATGAATATAAAAGAGAGCTGGGCACATTGGCGCACATCTGTAATCCCAGTACTCTGGGAGGCAGAGGCAGGTGGATCTCTGTGAGTTCAAGGTTAGCCTGGTCTACAAGGTGAGTCCAGGTCAGCCAAAGTATACAGAGAAATCCTTGACTACAGTTTTCCCTTTCCTCTGCTCCTGCCAGCTTCCAACTCACCTCCCATCTGGATCCACTCCCCTTGTGTCTCTCATTAGAAAACGGATTTCTAAGCGATAATAATAAAATAACGTAAATTATAAGAAGATAAAACAAAAACTAGCACATCAGAATTGGACAAAACAAACAAGCAGGAGGGGGAAAAGCCAAGAGAAGGCACAAGAATCAGACACCCCCTCATTCTCACTCTCAGGAATCCCATAAAAACACTAAGCTAGAAGCCATGACATATATATATATGCGTATATATATATACGCAGAGGGCCTGCAGTAGTTGCTGCTACATTGGTCATGTTTATTTAGAGGGCTGTTTTCTTGGCATCCTCCTTCCCCTCTGGCTCTTAAACTCTTTCAGCTTCCTCTTCTGTAGGGTTCCTGCTTGGTGCTGCGTGTTCTTAGATCTTTCACTCTCTGTGCATGTCTGGCTGGATTTGTTCCTGTCTGCTGCAGGAAGAGGTCTCTCTGAGCAAGGTACTGATCTACAAGTATAACAGAATGTCATTAGAAATCATTTATTCCTATGTTGTTTTTTGTTTTTGTTTTGTTTGTTTAAGACCAGTAGTGTTTGGATTTGGTCCCTGGGCTGTGTAGTATTCGGTTCTTGGTTACCCAAGCAGTGTGTAGTATGGGTTTCATTTTATAAAGTAGATCTTAAGTCAAACTGATATTGGTGGGTTACTTCCACAAGCTCTGTGCTACCATTGCCCTGGCGTATCTTGTAGGCGGGACAGCACTGTAGATCAGAGGGTTTGTGGCTGGCTTGGTGTTTATGTTTCTCTTTTGGTACCTGCAGCGTGTCTTCCTGTACCAAGACACTAGGACACAGGAGTATCCTGTAGGTACCAGCTCTGCTTTTCCATGTCCAGTGAGTTGTGTAGGCGTTGTGCTCAGCAATGAGGCCTGACTGTCAGCATGTGGACAGCTCTGCAGTACATCTTGAAATCAGGGATAGTGATAGCTCCTGCATTTTTTTTTCCAGGATTGTTTTAGCTATACTGGGTTTTTTGGTTTCCATATGAACCTGAAAATTGTCCTTTCATGATCTGTGAATGAATTGTGTTAGAATTTTGATGGGTGTTGTATTGGATCTGTAGATTGCTTTTGGTAGGATAGCCATTTTTAATATATGAAGCCTTGAGCATGGGAGATCTTTCCATCTTTGAATACCTTCCTCAACTTCTTTCTTCAGTGTCCTTAGGTTCTTATACAAGTTTTTCACTTGCTTGGTTAGAGTTACCCCAAGATACATTTTATTCTTTGAGGCTGTTTGTGAAGGGTGTTGTTTCCCGCTCTCTTTCTCAGTACTTTTGTCATTTGTATACAGGAGGGCTGCTGGTTTCCTGAGTTAATTTTGTATCCAGTAACTTTGCTGAAAGTCTTTATCAGTTATAGGAGCTTCCTGGTGAAATTTGGTGTTGGCTGTGGGCCTGCTCTGTTTGGTTCTTGGTTTCTGTAGCTCTCTGTTCTGAGGAGAGTGTGGTGGCTGGGTGTCACCTGGTAGAGAATTCTTCTGGGACTGTTAGGTGTGGCTACTGGGGGGTTCCAGGTAAAATGTGTTTCTAGGTATTGGGCACTGACAGTTAGGAATGTGGATGGGCTAGGGGTGCTAAGGAGGTCCACAACAGGGAGAAAAGCAGGTGTTCCACTAGGATTAGTGTAGTGCCCTGAGAAGGGATCGAGGAGACCACAGAAGGAGGGCTGCTAAAGAGCTGGGGATGAGACTGGGGGATTGGACTTGGAGGAAGAGAGGGAGAGGTGAGGATCTATAGTTAGCCTGTTGCTTCCCTGGTAGGTGTGGCCTGTGCGTTCCCAGGGAATGCCTGCTGGAGTTGGCTCTTGTGTGATACTCAGCAGAGGAGATTGCCTGGACATGGCCTTAAACCAATAGAAAGTCTTTATTAGCCTGTGGGCAACCACACTGCATGTTCGGAATCACAGTGTAGCCCTGAGCTTTTTTCAAGATGAATGAGATTTTAAGCATAGAAACTATGTCCTGGGTTGACATTTGTCAGTCAGCAAGAACAGTCAGCCAGAAGCAGAGCTACAGAAGCCAGAAAGCAGGGCTGGTCCATGTAGAGACTTCCCTAGAACTGTGGACTGCGATGGATTGAGGTCTTTGTTTTAGTTTGGGCAGTGGTGCTGAGTTTTACAGCCTGAATGATACTTCCACCATGCAGTCAGTTGTGTTAAGGTCTGGGGCCTGTAACATTGTGGCTGGGATAAATTAAATAATGTGGGGAAATCTGTGTGATCCACTGGAAAGGGGGGGCTCGGTAGGTGGGGACCGCTACAGTGCTAGGGAAGAGACTAGGGGATTGGATTTGGGGGAAAGGAGGGAAAAGTGAAGATCTATAGTTAGCTTACAGTTAGCCCTGGTCAGGTGGTCCTAAACTCTAAATTTAAACAAGGGAATGAACACAATTATGATACCATAGTGGATTTATTTTAACTTGACTTTAGGGTTCAGTAGCAATGTGTTGAAGAGACTGGCTTTCACTAGGTATGGCCTTAAAAGACTACTAAAGTCCCAGTGTTACAGTTTTAGATAAGAGTGTGACTCCCAGCTGGGCTTGGTGGCGCACGCCTGTGATCCCAGCACTCAGGGAGGCAGAGGCAGGTGGATCTCTGTGAGTTCAGGGCCAGCCTGGTCTACAAAGCGAGTCCAGGACAGCCAAGGCTACACAGAGAAACCCTGTCTCAAAAGAAAAAAAGAAAAAACAACAAAAGACTCCCCTTCCTCACACACACACACACACACACACACACACACACGCACACACGCACACACACACACATGCCCCACACACACCCCCCACACACAGGTGTAACAGCATTGACCTGTAATCCCAACATTCAGAAAGCAGCAGCAGGAGCAGCAGGAACTTTCTGCTGCATCTTCTGCAGAAGCCTGAGGCCTTTCTGAACCAGATGAGATCCTGTCTCAAAAACAACAGTTACAACAACAATGAAATCCCAAGACTGTTAGTCTACCTGTCGAATTCAGATTTTATTTATTTACCTTAATTTTAATTTTCCTGATTTTTAAAGACCAGATCTTGCTCAAACTGGCCCCAAGTTTACAGCAGTGGATTACAGGTGTGCAGTTGTGTGTGAGTGTGTGTTGGGGATGAGGGAGACAGGCTCTCACACAGTAACTAAGACTCACTGTGTAGCCCAGATTGGCCTCAGAGTCCTGACATATGAGTACACAGACAATACCAAATGGATTGCTTTTTCCTCTTTTTTCTTTTTCTTTTTTCTTTCTTTTTTTTTTTTTTTTTTTGTTGGAGGGTTACACAGAGGGGGGGCAAATATGGGATGACTGGGAGGTAGGCATGATCAATTGAGGTGCTTGATGTGAGATTCCCAATAATCAGTTCAAAGGGGCTGGAGAGATGGCTCAGCAGTTAAGGGTACTTTCTGCTCTTCCAGAGGACCGGGGTTCAAATCCCAGCACCCACATAGCAGCTCACAACTGTCTGTAACTCCAAGATCTGACACTCTCAGATAGACATACGTGCAGGCAAAACACCAACGCAAAAAAAAATAAAGGTAAATAAATAATTTTTTTTTAAAAAGAAAGAAAACTTGTAAAACAGCAGGATAACTTGTAGATGCAGCTCAGGGCTTGCTTACCCTGAAAAATGCCCTGGGTGCCATCCTTAACAGGATGGAACTTGTCATATCTGTATCATACTGATAAACTTCATTGATACAGCCATATGAGCTAATGCAAGCAAGTTAAAGGATATAAATGCAGGTTTATTGGAAACGGCTCTCACTGGCCATGCAGGGGAGGGACAGAGAGAGAGAGAGAGGGAGAAAGAGGAGAGAGGAAACACAGAAAGAAGGAAGAAAGGAACAGAGAGGGGAACCAAAATATCTGGCTTATATAGTGTAGGGGGAAGCCCACCCCCACATTCTCACCCCTGACCCGTGCCCCTGGGCTGGAAAGTTCAAGGTGGAGGGTGGGTATGCCAGCCACGCCCTGCAGCAGGTAGGGACCAAGGGATGTTGGGAGAACCAGGTCAGCCTTGGTTGAAAAGGTCCCTCAATGGCCCGTCCAGGTCCGAAGCCCAACGTTCTAGAGCATCCAGCACCACAACAGAATGTTGAGGTGAGCCCGGTGGTGGAGCACACCTTTCATTCTAGCACTCCAGAGACTGAGGCAGGTGCATCTCTGAGTTTGAGGCCAGAGTGAGTTCCAGGACAGCCAGGGTTACATAGGGGGAAAAAAAAAAAGAATCTTTTGAAGTCACTCAGTGACATGCAGTCACTTACCAAACTGCTCTAGCTTTTAAGCTGTTCGCCGGTCTCCTTTATTTTTTTAAAGTAAATGGCTTTCTTCTTGTCCTCCTCCTCTCCCTCTTCCTTCTCTCTATCCTCCTTATTCTCTTGACACAATCTCAGGTACCCATGCTAGCCTCAAACAGCTTGGGCAGCTTGTAGACCCTTCATCCTGCACTCCTAAGAGCTGCAGTTACAGGCTTGTGCTGCCGCACCCAGTTTTACACGGCGCTGGGGGACTCAAACTCAGGGCTTCCCTCCGTGATGGGCAAGGCTGCTGCCAGCTGAGCCTCAGCCCAAGCCAGCTGGGATCCCAGTTTCTGTAAAACACAATTCATAATTTAGTTGCATTTCATTGACTTAAACTATGCAGACTCTCGGAATATATGCTGAACCACCTTTGTCCAGCTCCCTTTGTTCTGCGAAGCAGATGGAAATGAGGTGGCAGACTGGGAAGGTTGCCATGGTGCTTGGGCTAAGGGATTTAACAGTAATCAAAAGACGCTCCGGAGTCCCCTCCCCCCCGCACCCAGTACTGCTTTCTCACATTTCTCTCTTTTGTTAGCTAGGCTGCCTGGTCAATGATTCCCAAAGATCCTCTTGTGGCTCCTTCCCCAGAGCTGAGGTCACAGGCATGTGCCCCTGGGCCTGGCTTTGTGGTCTAAGCCATCTCCCCAGCCCCTTCCAGGAACCATGGGAAATATGTTATTTTTATTTAAATTAATCTCAACCAGTCATTAACTTCTGTCAATTATATTGGAAGTCCATTCTTTTTTTTAGCGTTTATTTTTTTAATAATTTATTTATTTTTATATTAATCACAGGTTATTTACTTTGTATCCCAGCCATAGCCCCCTCCCTCATTCCCTCCCACTCTCCCCATCCCTCCCTCATCTTTTCCCTGCCCTTTTCCAAGTCCACTGATAGGGGAGGACCTCCTCCCCTTCCATCTGACCCTAGCTTATCATGTCTCTTCAGGGCTGGCAGCAATGTCCTCTTCTGGGGTCTAACAAGGCTGCTCCTCCCTCGGGGGTTGGAGGGAAGGTGGAAGAGCCAGACACTGAGTTCATGACAGAAATAGTTCCTGTTCCCCTTACTAGGGTACCCAGTTGGATACTGAGTTACCATGGGCTATATCCTAGCAGGGGTTCTAGGTTATATCCATACATGGTCCTTGGTTGGAGAAACAGTCTCATAAAAGAACCCTGTGCCCTGATCTATTTGGTCTTTGTGGAGCTCTTGTCCTCTCCAAGTCTTACTAACTTTCCCTTCTTTCATATGATTCCTTGCACTCTGCGGAAGGTTTGGTTGTGAGACTCAATATCTGCTTTGATACATTGCTAGTTAGTGTCTTTCAGAGGCCCATTGTGGTAGGCTCCTGTCCTGTTGCTTATTTTTTCCTACATTCAATGTCCATCCCATTTGTCTATCTAAGTGAGGATTGACCATCTTTCCCCGGGTCCTCTTTCTTGCTTATCTAAATGAGTATATACCATGTGTTTCTTTCTGCTTTTGGGATACCTCACTCAGTGGAAGTCCATTCTAATCATACTCGTGGAACAAGCAAATGATGAGCTTGTAAGCTTGACCACTTTCGTTAGTCAAAGGGCCTGAAGGAAGACAGGATGTGGCAGAATATTTGGGGCTCCATCTTTGACGTCTTTAAACATTGTATCAGTTTCCTAGTACAGTTACTTTTCTGTTGCTGTGAAAAATCACCAGGACCAAATGTAACTATAAAAGAAAGGGTTTGTTTTGCTTTAGTTGCAGAGGGAGAGTCCCTAAAGGCTGGGAGACAGGGCAGCAAGCAGCAGGCATGGGGCAGAAACCGGAGCTCCTCAACCTCAAGCATGAAGCAGAGAAAACTGTTAGTCAGGCAAGGCTAGAGCAGGGACTTCCTCCAGTGAGGTCATACTCTCTGAGTTTTCACAACCTCTGTAAACAGCTTCACTAACTGGGGACCAGTGTTTAAACAGTTGAGCCTATCTGTCTTTCCAGCCACCACAAATAGGTAAATTCAAACAGTAGACAAGCTGCTGAATGGCGTGGGAGTGGCCCTGAGAGCCGGCTCTTCCTCAGTGTGCTGAAACACTTGTACCCTTCAAAGATTTCTGTTTCCAGCCAGGCCTGGTGGCACACATCTTTAACCTCAATGCTCAGGGAGGCAGTGGAAGGTGGATCGCTGTGAGTTCGAGGCAGCCTCATCTACAAATCGAGTCTAGAATAGCCAAGGCTACACATACACTTTATTTAATTAATGTGTGGAGGTTCGTGTGTGTGCCATGGCATCCATGTAATGATCAAAGAACAGCTTGCGGGAGCTGGTTCTCTCATTTTTCCACATGGGTCCAAGGGATCATCAGGCTTGGTGGCGCTCACCTTTAAACCTGCCCAGCCACCTCAGTAGCCCGCTATGCCCATGAACTTAACACTGATTACAGACACACAGAGGCAAGAAGATTAGAAATGGCTGCAGGTGCCCCCCACCCACTTCTGTTTCTGTGAACAACAAATTGCTCTACACAGTAAGAGATACACAGGTTCCGGAGCTGAGATCCACCCTTCCCTCGTAAGAGTGTCTCTGTAGTTAGTGTATTTTAATAAAGAAGCCCACTGTTGACTTAAAAAAAAAATGTTTTCTGTATTTTTAGATTTGTAAGCTCGGTTCTGCTCTTGCCTCTCATGTTGCTAAGCAACAAGCCACACGGTTGCTAGGAGACGGACCAGCAAGGTTGGGGATAATTCTCAATGCAGTTACCACCTTTCATGCCACCTGACTTTGGAGCTTCAGGCAAAAGAGGAAAAACATTCTTGCCAGATAAAAAGGGTGGCCAAGGAATGAAATACAGCAGCTCGGAGGGATTTGAGGGGAAGGGAGTGGGGGTTTGGCGGGATAGGCCCTTGCACAATTACCTTGCATGAGTCATGGAAAAACCTTAAACTGCGGTGCTGAATTTCATCTTCTGCGTGCCTCTGCCGTACCTGAAAAACGAATTAGAGAATACACTCCGGGAGAGAAATCTTCCCCGTTGCTCCTCCTATATGAGTACAGGAAAGTGCAAGTCAATAGTAAGGGGCCTGGAAGACTGCAGCTACACAAGTGTTTAAGATTGTTTGAAATTCCCAAGTCAGGCTGCGGATGTGGCCAGCCTCTTAAAGGCTCGACTGGCAGCCCTGAGTAAACCAGACACAAAGAGGGATGCTGCAGGAATGCAAGACCACCCTCTGATGCAAATTGAGTTTGGGGCCTGCCTGGAAAACACATGACTCTATCTTGAGAAGAAAGAAGGAGTTTACCAGGAAGCCTGAGGACTCATATTCCACCCCTGAACCCTCATGTAGAGGAGTCCCCCAACATAGTCTTCTAAGTTCTGCATGAACTGTGGCATGTGTGCATATGAAAAAATAAAATAAAAATATAAGGATCTTCTGGTCCCAGGTGCTGCAGGAGCCTCGGATTACAGTGCAGACACAACCAAGTCCAAGAACCACACCACACACAACCAGTCCCACAAATGGCACAGACTAATATACAGCTATGCGGATGTGCAAAAATAAACAAACAAACAAATAATCTATTTGGGGGCTGGAGAGTTGCCCAGTGGTCAAGAGCACTTACTTGCTGCTTTTCCAGAGGACCTGAGTTCAGGTTCTAGCCCCCACACCTAATGACTCACAACTCCAGGGCATCTTGTGTCTTCTACCAACGTCAACAAGCACCCAAAAATATGTGGTGTACACTCACATACACATAAATACAATTAAAACTAAATGTTAAAAAATAAGATAAGTCTGCGTGGTGGTGGCACATGCCTTTAATCCCAGCACTTGGGAGGCAGAGGCAGGTAGATATCCAAGTTCAAGGCCAGCCTGGTCTATAAAGAGAGTCCAGGATAGCCAGGGCTCTGTCTCAAAAACCCAAAAAGGGAAAAGAGAGAGGGTTCATCAGTTAAGCGTGTGTTCTGCTGTTGCAGAGGACCAGAGTTCAAACACCAGAAGCAATGTCAAGCAGTTCTCACTTCAGCTGCAGGGGGTCAGATGTCTCTTGCCTTGAGGGCACCTGCACTAATGTGCAAATATCTCCCCCCACCACCACATAATTTAAAAAAAAATAAACTTTTAAAAAGAAGGGAGCACTCAGCTCTAAGTTGGTCTTTATCAAACTCCTCCCCTCAAGACTAAGAAGAGGATGCAGAAAGATTGTAAGAGCCTGAAGGGATGGATGACCCCAAGGAAATGTTGTCTTCCAGCCACAGCAAGACTGCTTCGAACTCACTGCTTCGCTTGCACTGGTTTGTGCCACACAGGGTCACAGCCCGAGACAGGGAAGTAGACATGGGATCTCATCCCTAGCCATCCTTAACCAAGAAAGCTCTTTGCAATGAATACCTGCTGGCAAAGGGAAAGTCAATCTCAATTTTCTCCAGCGGAGTGTCTCTGGGTCTATCAACCACGCTGCAGGGCATGCTTTCTGCCCAGGAACAGCCAACATGAAAGGAACTCCATGTCTGTTTGTAGGTTGGGGAGCACTTTTATACTATTTACTTTTGGTGGTATTTTTGTTGTGTTTTGTTTGGTTGGTTTTGTTTTTTTGTGTGTATTTGTGTATGTGTGTGTAGCCCTGGCTGTCCTGGAACTCACTCTGTAGACCAGGCTGGCCTTGAACTTACAGAAATCCTCCTGCCTCTGCCTCCAGAGTGCTGGGATCACAGGCATGAGCCACCAACCCAAAGTAATTTTTTTCAGTGTTTATGAGCATTTGTCTGCATGTCTGTCTGTGCACCCTGTGTGCTTCTGGTGCCTGAGGAAAACAGAAGAAAGCATCAGATCCCATGCAACAGGAGCTAGAGGAGATTATGCGCTGCCATATGGGTGCAGGGAATAAAATCCGGATCCACTGCAAGAGCTGCTCTCCTTCACCCCCCCTTAGATACCACCTTTAAAATTTACATGTATTGATTTATGGGGGGGGGTGTTGGGCAGCATGGCACAGGGGCAGAGGATACTCTAGGGAGTAGTTTTCTCCTAGGGATTGAATTCAGGTTCGTCAGGCTTGGCGACAAGCAACTTTTCCTGCTCAGTCACCTCTCTGCCTCACAGTTTTCATTCTGAATTCACTTTAAAAGCTGGCCCTTGACACAGCCTGTAATCCCAGCTCTCAGGAAATGAAGGAAGAATGGTCAGAAATCCAAGACTCATCCTAAACCATAAACTGAGTTCAGGGCTAGCCTGAGCTACATGAGACCCAAAAAACCTAAGTATGGGCTGGAGAGATGGCCAGTTGGCTAAGTGCTGGCCACTGAAGCCTGAAGACCTGGGTTTGGATGCACAGTGGATGCCAGAGGGCTGGGTGTGGCAGTCCAGCTCTGGAGAGTCAGAGACAGGATTCCTAATGCTCATTGGTCAGTTGGCTTAGCCAAATCCACCAACGCCAGGTGCAGTGAGAGATCCTGTTTACAGAAAAAAATGAACAAACAAACAAAGTCCATCATCAGCAACAACAGCAAAAATCCTGAATATAGTAAATAAAGAAATAAACTCATATCAAGATTTACATTTAGAAGCCAGGTGAGGTAGCACACGTGTACAATCTCAGCACTCTGGGAGGCAGAGGCAGGCGGATCTCTATGAGGTCAAGGCCAGGCCAATGTAGCTCTGGCTGTCCTGGAACTCCCTACGTAACCTAGGCTGGCCTCAAACTCACAGAGATTTGCCTGCCTCTGCCTCCCAAGTGCTGGAACTGAAGGTGTGTGCCACCACAGCTGCCCTGGGGACCCTGTCTCAAAACAACCCCCACTGACACCAAAAGGAAAAGAAAAGAAAAACGAAAACTCAAAGCAACCCAGGTATTGCACATGTCCATCCCAGTTGCTGAAGTTAATAGGCCTTGGTCACCGATCACCATCACCACGCCTGAGTCTGTCTTCCTCAGTACTCCCTGAGTACTGGCCCTCCAGGCCCCTTTCCCTACCAGTAGAATGTGAGAGGGGAAAATCCCTAGTTTTTCAAGCCCCGGGAAGCATGCCACTGGAGTGAACTCGGTGACGCAATCAGCCTCACTTTTCCAGATGACTCACTTTTCCAGAACTCACTTTTGGAACGTTGGCTGCTGGAGGCAACATCCGCGCCTGACCTAATTCTGCAGATTGCTGGGAAATGGGATTACGTGGGTAACTAGAGGCCTGGTGCTTCAGCCACGCCTGGCCTGTTTGGACTGCAATTCAGGTTAACTGTCTTTCTTGTTTGGTTAAATAGCAACTCTGTTTTGCACTTCTGTTAGCGCTGACTCAGTGCCCAGATGCTGCCTTCACAGCCTGGTCCTTTTCCCTTCTGGGGACATTGTTAGAGTCCCTGAGACCTCAGCCAGGGGAGTCGCTGCCGGTGCCCACCATGTGGCATTGCCCCAGTGGAGGGCATTTTCCGAAAGCAGAAAGGGTGTTTCTTTTTCAAGCTGGGGGCGGGGCCGAAGACTTAATGTGTGCCTTTACTGGAAGCATAAAGTGCAGCTTGGTGCTGAGAGCTCAGCTGGGTGGGTGCCAGGAGACGCCCCGGGGGAGCGCGGCTGCCAGGCGACGGACGCACAGAAAGCTGACCCAGCCCTTTCCTAAGGCGGCCTGCCGGCTCCCGGAGTTCTATCAGAGAACCGCACTGGAAGGCTTTGAAACAATCATGGCGACTCTGGAGCCTCCTGAGTTCTGAGAAACCATTAGGGTGGGGTGGGGGGGTGGAGAGAGCCCTCGGCTCTCTGTGGCGTGACTGCTCGGCTCGGTGGAACAGCTGCATGCCAGCCCTTCGGCGTCACCAGCCCCTCTGCGCCTTTGAGACGGCTAGTTTGAATCCAAACCTCAGCAGATGCTTCCTAGACACTCCTTAGGAGTGAGGGGACGGGGGAGGAGAGGATGTAAAGAGCACATCGTTCTAGCCAGTTGTTTTAGGCTTAGCCGGGATGAAAAGTCAGAGGCTAGGGTGGGTGGACGAGCAGGACAGGGAGGAAAGAATCCGCGGGGTCTTCCCAGCCTTCAGGGGTCATCTCGCTAATGAGGAATCTTAGACCAGAAAGGCAGAGTCCAAAGAGGCAGGACCTGGTGGTGACAGGCAGGCTGGTAACCCTGCTCACTCTCTACAGCGATAAAAAGAGGTTTGAGCAAAGGAGGCCTCGGAGCAGGTGGCACCCAGCGCGACTCGGTGCGGTGTCCTGCCCACCCTAAAGCCACAACTCAAATCTGGTTTTCAGCCAGCTCTTAGTTTTTAATCTTTCCTTTGCAGATCATCACTTGAGCGTACTGAGAGAGTGGGCCTGGCGGGTCGTCCGGCAGACGCTGTTTAAGCAGTTAACGTTCTGCACAGGCAGGATGGCCTTCTGGGTAGCCAACTGCCGTCCGGCCGTGACCTGTCTTCTCCATAGCAACCGAGTCCCAAGGATTTTACTAGAATGCGATCAAGGGACCACATGAGATGTGAGACTTCAGCCTTCAAGAGGAGCTGGTTGATGTTGTTTGAAGCAATAAGGAGAAGGCCGCAGTAATTGGCATAATATGAAATGTAATAACAGGATGTGTCTAGAGCTTGGCTGTAACCCTTTAATTACCGTCTCCTCACCTTTGGTATTTCTTATACCCCACTAGACACACTGTCGCCCTAGTTACCAAGTCGTCGGAGCAGGAATTCGTGTTGGCTCTTTGAAAATATGCATTCAAAAGCAGAAAACCGCACAAATGGGAACGTTTTATGAAAATATTTATTTATTATTTGTTTGTTTGTTTGGCAACTTGGGGTTTCTATTGCTGTAATGAAACACCATGACCAAATGGCAAATTAGGGAGGAGAGGGTTTATTTGGCTTATACTTCCATATTGTAATGTATTATCATTGAAGGATGTCAGGACAGGAACTCAAGCAGGCCAGGAACCCGGGAGGCAGGAGCCGATGCAGAGCCATAGAGAGTTCTGCTCACTGGCTTTGTTTCCCCACGCTGGCTCAGCCTGCTTTCTTATAGAACCCAGGACCAGCAGCCCAGGGACAGCACCACCCACCTGGGCTGGCCTTCCCCACTGATCAGTAATGAGAAAATGCCTTACAGCTGGGTCTCATGGAGGCGTTTCCTCAGCCGAGGCTCCTTCCTCTCCGATGACTCTAGCTGTGTCCAGCTGACCCAAAATCAGCCGTACATTTGGGTTTTTGTTGTTGCTTTGTTTTGTTTGAGACAGGGTTTCCCTGTATAGACCAGGCTGGCCTCAAACTCACAGATCTACCTGCCAAGTACTGGGATCAAAGGCTGATTTATTTATTGTTATTTTTGGACTGTTTAGCCTGTTTGCGTGTATGTGCGCCATATGTGTTCACGGTGCCTAAGGAGGCCGGGTTCCCTGAAACTGTAATTACAGACAGTGGTGAACCACGCCATGGCTGGGAGTTGAACCCAGATCCTCTGAAAGCGCAGCCAGTGCTCTCAACCACGAAGCCATCTCTCCAGCCCTATTTTAGCTTTTTGAAGCAGAATTTTACAGTGTAGCCCAGGCTAGCCTGGAACTCATGACAGTCAATCTTCCTGCTTCCATTTATGGCATGCTGGGCTTACAGGTATGTGCTAACCTAAAATGGAGCTATATCCATCTGAGTAAATCAGAAATAATTTTTAGACATTTGCTCAAATGCTTGATAGGGGATAAGAACAGGAGCCAGTGGATTATTCAAGTATGCTACATGTCTGTAAAGCACTACATGCCATCATGGAAATGTAAAGTAGGCAACTTTACATTTTCCCATGTTTCTTTTGTTTTTGGTTTTGAGACAGAAAGTCTCCCATATAACCCAGGCTGCCCTAAAATTTTTATTTCCCTGTTAATTTTAGATATTAAGATATAGATGAGAATATGAGCCACCTGCTTGATGGAATAAGATAGTTCTGCAAAATAGCCCCAACTAGAGTGTAGTATGACTTAAAGAAGTATAAATTATGATTCCTACACTCAATAAACATATAGTCTAGTTGAGGGAAACATGACTGACCCACTTTTTTTTTTTCTGAGATAGGCTTTCTCTGTGTAGACTTGGCTGTCTTGGACTCAAATTATAGACCAGGCTGGCCTTGAACTCACAGAGATACACCTGCCTCTGCCTCCCAGAGCACTAGGATTACAGGTGTGCACCAGCCTGGCTGACTAACCCACATTTTAAGAAGCCCAGTGAGTTACTAACATAGGCATGTATAATTAAGTCTAAATTAGACGCCATCAACTGTGAATACTTCAGGAATCCGGAGGACATCCACAAATGGACTAGGCAAGCCAGGTCCTATGGAGGAATGACCTTGGAGCTGAGCTGTGAGTGATTTCTGAGATGTGCATGAAGACCCCGCTAGAAACAGGAGTTAACAGCACCTAGTCCTAAAGGAGGAAGCAGCCATCCTGCCCACAGCTGGGTGGAGCTGAAGGGACCAGCCAGACCAGCTTGAAGGTCTTTAAGGCAGAGTTTAAACTTACAGCATTAACAAGAAAACAGTCATTAAAGGCCCCGGATCAATCAAGCCGTGTAACAAAAGGATGTTTAAAGAGGATGTGTTTGGTTGCTGGTTTGGGTGGCTCAGATCTGTAATCCTAGAACCTGGGAGGCTGTCTCCAGAGCATTGCTGCAAATCCAAGGCCAGCCTGGACCTCACAGTGAGGTGAAAGGGAAGGCCCCTGAAGAGGTGACACACGAGCTGGGCTCTCACACAATTGGCTTTCTTAGTGAAAGCCGTCATCTTGGCAAAGGCATTGAGTCTGGTGTAAGGGAGAATCCTGCAAGCCAGGCTGAGCTCAGAAAGAGCAATCTGTTGCCAAGGGGACAGGAAGAGGAGAAAAACCACCTAGATACAGATAATTGAATTTAGGGAGGAGAGCCAGCCAGAAATTGCTTGCTGATTTCAGAGAAATGCTGAGGAAGAAACAAAAAAGTAAAGTATTTATTTATTGCAATGTGGGGGGGGGGTTTGCATGTGCACACCACACTACACATTAGAGGCCAGAGGACAACCGCACCCTGAGTCTTCTGGGCCCAGTGTAATTACCCATTCTGGGTGGGAGTTTGCCACCACACCACACTGTTCATGCAGTGCTGGGGTCTGTGTATTCTGGGTAAGCATTTACCCTCTGAACCACAAGTCTCTTGTTGTTTAGTTAGAGTCCAGCATGATGGTTGCAAGCCTGTAATCCCAGCATTCCGGGGGCAGAGGCAAGAGGCAAATGTGTGGCTAGCCTGGTCTACCATCAAGTTCCAGGCTGGGAATACACAGATCAACTCTTGTTTCAAAAGACAAAACAAAAATGTTGGCAGCAAGCTGGGCATGGCATTGGGCATGTGCCTGTGATCCCAGGACTCTGGGAGGCAGAGGCAGGCAGATCTCTGTGAGTTCGAGCCCAGCCTGGTCTACAAAGTGAATCCAGGACAGTGAAGCTACACAGAAAAACCTTGTCTTGAAGGGGGAAAAAAATGTTGGCAGCAAAGCTGGGCACGTCAGCTGCTTGATAGAGAAGGGGAGGGTCACTTGAGCCTAGCTGTTCAAAGCATCGTAAACAACACCGTAAGATGTGCATCTAAAGAAGAAAAAGATGGAAAGAAGAAAAGTAAAGCTGTGTTGGCAGTGGTCTCTTTCAGTCTTTGCCTTGTGGCTTGTCTCTTCCTACCAATGCCCCTAATCATGGTCCATGATCAGAATGTTCTAAATGCACTTTGCTGGGACCAACAAGATGGCTCAGTGGGGAAAGGTTCTTGTCACCAAACCTGGTAGCCTGAGTTCACTCTCTGAAACCCACATGGTGAAGGAGAGAACTGACTCCCTCAGTGGTTCTGTGACCTGCCTTGTACTATGGTGTGCCACATTCTAACAGACGAATACGATTTCTAGGGCCCAAAGAGATGGCTCTTGCAGAAGACCTGGGTTTGGTTCCCACCATCCAAATAGTAGCTCTCTGCTGTCTAATTCCATTTCCTGGGGACCCAATGACTCTTCTTATTATTTTATTTTAAAAATTATGTTTTATTATATGTACTTTGGTGTTCTGCCTGTATGTGTGTGCGGGTGTCAGATACCCTGAAACTGGAGTTAGAGACAGTTTGTTGTTGTCGTTTTGTTTTGTTTGAGCTGCCATGTGGGTGCTGGGAATTGAACCCGGGTCCTCTGGAAGAGCAAGTGCTCTTAACTGCTAAGCCATTTCTCCAGCACCATCTCTTCAGCCCTGCCTCTGCTGTCTTTAAAAAAAGAAAGTATTTATTTTTCTATGTATGGGTGTTTTGCCTGCATATAGGTCTCTGTGCCACATGAATGTTGTGCCTGTGGAAGCCAGAAGAGGGTGTCAGATCCCTCAGAACTGGAGTTGCCATGTGGGTGCTGAGAATCCAAGCCGGGGTCCTCTGGAAGAACTGCCAGCCCCTAACTGCTGAGCCACCTCCCCAGCCCTCCAATACCTCTTCTAACCTCCAAAAAGTTCCTGCATGTGTGTGGTACACATATATAGAGGCGCACACACACATAAAATGAAAATAATAAACGTAATATTTCTAAAAACACAGTTTAGGGGGTTAGAGGGTGACCCAACGGTTAGGAGCTCTGGCTGCTCCCACAGAAGACCCTGGATTGATTCCAAGCACCCACGTGGGGATGCACTAAGGTCTGAAACTCCTGTCCCAGGGAACTAATGCCTTCTGGCCTCCTCAGCGTTGGGACATACACATAGGTACATGGAGGCAAAAGCCTCATCTACATAAACTAAAACCAAACGACTATTGCCAGGTGTAATAGCGCACGCCTTTGATCTCAGCACTTGGAAGGCAGAGGCAGGCGGATCTCTGTAAGTTTGAGGCCAGCCTGGTCTACAGAGAAGTTCCAGGACAGCCAGAGCTACATAGTGAATCCCTGTTTTGAAAACCAGATCAAACCAAATCGAACAACCCCCCACAAACAAAACAAAACAAAAAACCCAAACAACCAAACAGCCCACCATTTGGATCATGTTATTTCCTTACTCGAAACTTCAGTGGTTCTTCCTCACCAGTCTCCTCTTTCTCTTGCCATATTTCCACTGACTCCGCCAAAGTTTCAATCACTCTATATGAGGATTCTTCTTCTTCCTCCTCCTCTTTGCCTTCTCCTCCTCCTCCTCTTCTTCTTCTTCTTCCTCTTCATCATCTTCCAAACAGGTTTCTCTATGTAGCCCTGGCTATCCTGCACTTGCTTTGTAGACCAGGCTGGTCTCAAACTCACAGCAATCTACCTGCTTCTGCCTCTGCCTCTGCCTCCCAATCTGGGATTCTATGTGTACCACTATTCCTAGCATGGTTTTGTTTTGTTGTTTTTTGGAGACAGGGTCTCACATAGCCCAGGCTATCCTCAAATTTGGTTCCTACATCGCAAAGAATCATCTTAAAGTTCTGTTTCTAGTGTCAAGTGCTGGGATTCCAGGCATGGGCTCCCAAGACCAGCTACATGGCAGAGCCTTATCTACAATGGTGAACTTGCATCCTTTCACCCCCTGAGAATAGCATTTATTCCCCGTGGCTTAGCTACAGAGTCACCTCTTTCTATGAACCTCAACCAGGGAAAATCTACCATGACTGCCTTCCAGTACGGCTCCCACAGCAGGGGGCTACTGTGCACAGAATCAGCACCTCTGCCCCAGGCTCCTTCAGACACTGCAGTTCAGGTCCTCACTAGAGATGGCTTAGGGGGTACAGGGCTCAGGGAGCATGTGAAGTTTTCGAGTAGGTGAACAGACACAGAGAATGACTTCACATCCCTTTCTGGTAAGCAGCCTGGCCCCATAATATATTATACATAATAAGATTTGTCTATATTCATATGTATATGAAGGAGATAATCCAATCTAATATGTAACGTATATGTGTGTGTGTATAGCAGGTTCATGGGGTCATGGTGTTATACACTCCTAGCTCTTGGGGCAGAGGCAGGTGGATCTCTGTGAGTTCCAGGCCAGCCAGAGTTACATAATAAAACCTTATCTCAATACTTACAAAAAAAAATCAAACTCATTTTAAACTTATTTTACTTGTGTGTCATTGTGTGTGTGTGCTGGGGCTCAGAGGAGCACACACGGGGCAGTAGTTTTTCCCCCTTCCATCATGGAACTCAGCTCTTAGAGGCAAGAGACACTGCCCATTGAGCCACCCTGCTGGTCTTAGACTTCCATACTCATTTGTAGCAGTACTGCAGGTAACATGCAGCACGCCCATGTTCCCTTCTCCACAAATGAAAAATGTAATTTTAAAATAAGTTAAACAAAAATAGACTACTGGGTGCAGAGGCCGGATAAATACCACAAATTTAGGGCCAGCCTGGTCTATAGAGCAAGTTTCAAGACAGCTGGGGCTAGATGGTGCGGAAGATCAGAAGTTCAAGGTCATCCTCACCTACAGACTTCAAAACAAACCTGAGATACAGGAGCCCCCCCCCCCATCAAACAAAGAAAGGAAGACAGGAGAGAGAGGGGAGGGGAGGGGAGGGGAGCTAAGAGGAGAGAATGTGCCCACCTACCTCATTTTAGAAGCTTGCAGAACAAAAAAGGTCACAGTGTTGCAAACAAAGGTCACAGAGTTACTATGAACAGTGTAGAGTATCACTTAGCCATACTCCCGTAGCCTACCCAGGAGATCAGTTTCTCAGTTCTGAGGATAAGAAAACAGGCTGTCAGGAGCCTTTATGGAAAGAGCCAAAAAAGAAGGCAGGGAACAGATTGGAAGCTGCTAGGGCTGTGTTTCTGTCATCTGTTGACTGTGATAAGGGGCTCTGATCCCAAGGGCACAATGACAAGGTCAGCCCCGTCTCTTCTCCGTGTTCTTGGCAACAGCCAGTCAAGCCAGAAAGAGCAATCTGTCAAATCTAATTAGAATAGAAGAAAGCGAACAATGGGCGCCCAGCTCTGAACTGACAGCCGGGTTCAATGAGGTGGAGGAGCTCAGGGGACGTGTGTTCCGTGTGCTTGGAAATGGGTCCTTCAGAGCAATTCTTTTCTTAACCAGGAGTGTAAAACATCGCCGAGTGGATTCTTATTTACTTCACCAGAAATCCTCAGGTCTCTTCGCTTTTTTAAATTCATGCACATCCAGCAAAGACAGAAGAGAGCTTGGGTCTGTTCCAAAGGTGAGGTGAAACACCAGGCCTGGCTTGGCTGTGGCACTGTGTGGTGCTGATGATGTTATGTGGGTTCTCATTTTTTTGTTTGTTTGTTTTAATTTATACCGGTGACATCAGCATTTCTCTGTCTTTGAAATCCTTTTAACACAAGGCTTACGATTCAACTGATGAAATTTCGCAGGCACCTGATGTTTTATTAGGGTCATGAATAAATACATTGTAAGCTACAAAAATATGCAGTTATATTTTTGATTTGTACTTTCAATGGCCTCTCTGATCTGGATGGTTTATCTCTCATATCAAGAATGGGTTTCACAGGGAAGAGAGATATATTTTAAAAATTCATTTAAATATGAATTTCTTAAAATTAATAGATGGACCAGAGTATTGATGCTTAAAAACTTGCACTTGTACAATCTGAAGTTTCAGTAAGTGACTCCTGTCTATTAAGCTAATGTACCAAATTACGATGCTTTATTAATTTAGCTTGGCTTTGGTGTGGTGGAGCATTTAGATGTCTTAAAGGTAAGAAGAAAAAGTACATGAAGTGTTAAGGGGTGGATGGGAAAAGGGTAAACAGCCAGGCTAGAGCTCACCCATCCAGTCGCCTGAGTTCTGTGTTTATTGTCTCATTTAATCGGCACAGTACTCTGTGCAGACTGTCTCTATTCTGTCCACTTAGTAGTTAAGTAAATTACTCCAATGATACAAAGATGGTCAGGCCTCCCTCCAGTCCCGGCTAGTCTGGCTCCAAGAGCCGAGAATGCCAGAACCCTTCTGGTAGAGATTAGAAATATTAAGTATTAAAAACCAGTGAATTCATGATGAGATGCTAACCCCGCATTTGTGTTCTGGTCCACCAGTCTCTATGGATACGGACAAAGCAGGGGCATAGCCCAGTGTGTTCACACCATTTCCTTTACTGCATGTGGGTAATCTTTTTTCTTTTTTAAAAAAATGTTTATTAGATTTATTTATTTTCATGTTTTAAAATTTTTCTGACAGTCTCTGCTCCTCCACTTATCCTTTGTTCTCTTTTACACTCACTATGTTACTCAAAATGGTGATTTTTTTTTTTTTTAACCTCTCGATGGGTCTCCTGTCCAGATAGCCACTATTATAACACTTCTCCGTCAGTGGTCCTGGATGTATGTGCAAAAGTGTGACATTGTTTTGCGTGGCTTTAAAAACAGAAGTGGTACCATGTTGTGCTTTCTGTTTGGCTTTTTCCCCATGTGTGACTGATGGGGCTCCTGCCACAGAGATGCTGAAGCCTCAGCTGCTGCACGGCCTGCGCCAGTGGCCACTGGGACTCTTTTTTTTTTTTTTTCACTCAACCTCATGCCTGTGCTTTTGAAATGACTTCATGGCACAAGCGAACAGCCACCTGGGTTTGCATTCCCAGGTCGGGTTGAAACAGGCATATGCTTCATGCTTGATTGCTATGTTACTAACAACGTGTAAGGACAGAGAGTAGCTAGGGGCCGTTTCAGCTCCGTGAGCTTGGAGAGAGGCCCTGGGCAGGTGCTCTGTTCTTTGCTATCCCCCTGCCTCCCAGCGCCCCCTACTCCCCACTCTCCAGCCCTGTATTCCTTATACTCCAGGGGTGAGCAATAGACTCGAAACGGTGCTGGTGTGAAAGCAGAGTGAGGTAGCACATGGCAAGATGCGCAGTACAGACTCGAGTACTGAATCACACTTGCACATGGTCTTTCGGATGAAGAACTTGCCTGTGCGGCTCACACAGGGAGGTGTGAATGGAGGTGTGGGTGTGATCAGTAGTGAAACCGTGATGAGCTCTTGTAGTCCAAGCCTGTTGGAGGCTGATGTAGCCAGTCCCTCACGGGGAGACCCTGTCTAAAAGACAAGGCAAAACCCACACACATGCACAGCCCACGCACATGAACACACACACACACAACAACACCAACAATAAAATTAAACAAAAGACACCGGAGAGTGACAGCTGGGCTGATGGATACCGCTGGTTACCACGTGACCTGCATGGTATTTGTCATACATAAAATAAGGTTATTAGTAATGGTGGCCTTTCCCAAGTGCCACCACATTGAATCCCCACAGCATCACCCGGGAAGGGAAGTGTTTTCTAAAAGGGAGTCTAGAGCTTCCAAATGGTATAGCACAGAACGTAAAGTAAGTCTACTTTGGGTGTAAAGGATGTGTTTGGTATTCCGCCATGCCGACAGTGTGGCCTAAACTCGGGATTAGAGCACCCTCACTGCCTCTTTAATGCTGCTCCTAGCTGTTTTATTTCTCTTGAGATGGTCTTGAGTGGCAGAGACTGTTTTGAACTTGAGACCCCCTACTCCTGCCTCCTGAGTGCTGGGAATACAAGTGGGCGCCTATATTCTTGGCTAATGGGTGAGTTCCTTGGACACCTACTGCCTGGCTAGTGCCTCGCTTTATATGTACAAGACATAAAGTGCAAAAACAAGGAGAAGTTTTTGCCCCCCCCCCAAAATGCTTATGATTTTAAAATAGAACTCCCTTCAAATATGAGATAACATATTTTGGGAGTTTGGAACCCTGTAGTGGAAAGCTTCGCTAACGCCACGGTAGGGGTAACTGCCACCGACCAACACAAGCAGAATTATATTTACACCCAATGTCGCTTTCATCAGTTTCCTTTTCATTACAAAGGTAAAAATATTAGCCTGTAACATCTGCTCATTTGTTCTTGCTGGGCCTGGATCCTGAACAGGACTTTGGAGGGTCTCTCTGAGGCTGGCCAGGCTGGTCTCGCCGGCTGTCTGAGGGCTGGGGCAGCTGTGGGCAGCTGCTCTCCAGCCACTCAAGCTCTCAGAGACATTCCACACCGATACCCCACCGTCCTGAACACAATACAAGCAGATATTTAGCAGGCAGGTGAAATCCAGTAAGAACTATATTAAGAAGCTAGGATACTCATGCAAAGAGCCTGGTTTGGGGGGAATTTCCAGGGAATAAACCTGTGTTATTTCTAAAATGTCTGCCCATTCCTCTCAGCTCAGAGGGCTTTCTCTAACCCACAGAACCTGTTTTTAGGGTGTGTGAATTCATTCCAGTCAGCCCCAAGTTGAAATTCAAGTCGACAAAAAAAAAAAAAAAAAAAAAAGACCACTTCAGCTGTCAGGAGCCACGTGTGACTTTTGATCTAAGAATCAGTCAGCAGCAGATGGGCTGAGTGCTTGGGGAATGTGCTGAGGCCTGAGCCAAGTCCTTTGCCTTGATTCCAGGCTCAGCTCAGAGAGAAGCAATTTACAATGCTTTTCTTTTAAAGGGGCTTTTTTTTTTTTTTGAGACAGGGCTTCTTTGTGTAGTCCTAGTCCTAGAACTCACTCTGTAGACCAGGTTGGCCTCAATCTCAGAGATCTGCCTGCCTCTGCCTCCTGAGTGGGGGATCAAAGGCCTGCGCCACCACCGCCTGCTTTAAAGAAACAATGTTAAATTAAATTATTCTTTTTATTTATGTCTTTTGTTTTTGTTTGTTATTTATCTAAGGGATTTAGAGATTGAACTAGAAGAAGCACAGGGTTGCATGCATGGCACTGTAAGCCCTCTACCATTCTGTTGTTACTCTTTTCAAGACAGGATTTCTCTCTGTAAGCCCTGGCTGTCCTGGACTAGCTTTGTAGACCAGGCTGGCCTTGAACTCACAGAGCGCCACCTGCCTCTGCCTCCCGGGTGCTGGACTTGCACATGAGATCCTCCTACTTTGCTTCCAGAGCTGGTACGGGTGGGGCTTACCATGCCCAGTTTATATCACTTTTGTAAGAAAAGCATTGTTAAAGGAGTGCCTTTTTACTCTGAAGAGATTTCTTCTTCTCTTCCTCCACCCCCTCCCCTGACACCACAGGTTTCTCTGTGTAGCCCTGGCTATCCTTGAATTCACAGAGATTCCCCCTGCCTCTGGTTCACAACGCTGAAGAGATTTATTTTTGGTTGTGGGCCTGGCCTTTAACAGCTGAGCCATCTCTCCAGCCCCCACTGAAGAGATTTCTTAGCAGACAAATGCCAAGAAGTGATTATTAAATGCAAGGCATAGGGCATGTAGTCATTGGGTTAAACAGTCTACACTGTCTACACCACTATAATGTGTTTAGGTCCATAAACCAATGCCTTAGTTCCTCTATATTCCAAGGAAATTGGTGATGGAAAATGGATTTATTAATAGTTTAGCCAAACCAGAGAGAGGCAGGCTTCTACATTCTTTCCTCACAGTGTTACAGGTTAGCAGAGAGCTTAGCAGAAGCCAAGAAACCTTCTGGTGTGTTCTAGCTGTGGGAACGTTAACCAGCCTTTTCCTGAGGAGCCGTTTTGGGCCCCAGACTGTCCCAGGCCTCCTGGTCAAGAATGTGTTACCAAGATTCGCCATCTTGAGACAGTGACACAGCGAGAACAAAGGACCTGGAGGGAGACCTAGGCTTCCGCTGGTGGCCAGCGACCTGGCTTGAGGGCCACCTCCAGGAAGGCAGGTCACTTCTAAAGAGACCAGTGGAATAATTATCCCTTTAATGAGCTCATGTGCCTTCCCTTCCAGGATTCCCATCCCCGCACTGTGGTTTACAGGCCTGTAATAAGCCTGTTTTTCTGAATGGCCACTGTGTTTCTGACCTCCATGTTAACGTAACTCAAATGGAATGGTTTTTTGTTTGTTTTGTCTTCTTCTCCTTCACCGTTTTCCTCTGGGTAGCTGCTGGGATTTACAGCTCTTCTGCCCAGCCCTGTTTTAGTTTTAACTTCTAATAAAGTTGTCCTCCATCCTCTGTTTGAACCCATTCCCAAATTATTTTATCAACGAGACCGAGAACCCCAAGAGGGGACAGCAATTTCCCCAGGAGCAGCAGGACGGCTAACTGAGGGAAAGCGCTCGCAGTCCGATCCCCGAGGCCCAAGTGAAGGCAGCCCTGCACTGATACAAGAGCTCAAGGACAGTTTATTACAGAAAAGAATAACAAACATACACAAAACAAGGCAGGCCAGTAATAAGCTTCAGCAGCTCCCAGATGGAGAGAAAAGAAAAGCAACAACAGCCCCCCTCCCCCCACCCGGCCATTTGTGCCTTAGTTTAGACCTGGTGAACAAGGAGCCATGCGTGGGGCTTGAGAGAAGAGAATAGGGGCGCGAGCAGTGTGTGGGTGGGCGGCCCCACGTGTCAAGGAAAGCGTGCTTAGAAAAAGAGAGAAGACAAAACGGGAAAAGGTAGAGTTTTCTGAATTATCCAGAATAATAACCACATGGCTGTGCTTCCCAGCCCTGCAAGCGGCTGCAGTAGGGGTGGATTCTGGGGAGGAAAAGGTACGGCATCTCATTAAAGAACTTGTAAATTATGATGTGTGTCTTTTTATCATGGTTTAAGGTGGCCTAGGGGTGGCCCCTTGGCTAAATGACCAAACTCGGCCTAACCGGAACGTTAGGCCTCCACCTAGGCCTGATATTTAACCAGTTTTTTACTTGAACACCCATCTCATACACAAACAATAACAGTAAAGAACTTTTCTTTAAAAATGTATAAATATCCCCTATTTTGAAAGAGAAAATAATCCAGTGTTATGGGGCCCGCCCATCCTGCGCCTGGCAGACTTCTTTGTTCTGTAACAGTTTTTTTTTTTGCTTTGTTTTGTTTTTAGAGGCTAGCTTAGGGTCCTTCACTCCAGTCCAAAACACTAATTTTGCAAATAAAGAAAGGGGAAGCGCTATTCCTGATGAGACCTGATAAGCTAGGGTCAGATGGGAGGGGAGAAGGACCTCCCCTATCAGTGGGCTGGGGGAGGGGCCTGGGAGGAGAAGAGGGAAGGAGGGGGTAACAGCTGGGATACAAATCGAATAAACTAATTAATATAAAAATAAATTTAAAAAAGAAAGGGGAAGGTGTGATGGCTGAAGGGAGGTCACTTTCTCTCCTACTGCGGCTTCAGCTTAGTATCAAGCCTGAATTGCTTCTTTGTGAAGGTGACCTTTGTATATTTTATTTCATTTTTGAGGAGAAAGGACACATTTATGAAATATTACCTGGAAGCTCAGATTAAAAAAAAATTAAATGTGGAAGTGTCGCTGACTTAGGTAGGGGGCAAAGCCTTGGGTTTTGCACCACTGAAGGAGAAAAGCGAAACTCACAGCAGGTTAGAATTCTAAATATAGTTGCTTTTTTGGTTGGAGCTCAGGATTCCGGAAGATTGGGAGCTCAGCTCAGCACGGTGAGGAATTTATTTTGCCATCTCCTCCCAAGAGATGAAAGCAGCTGGTGGAGAGGAGGAGGAACAGGTGAGGGGGGGAAGGGAGGAGAAGAGAGACTCTTCTCAATGACAAAGAAAAACCGGCTCTCCTCCACCCTCAGGGAAGGGCTTGTCTTTGTGTGAGCTGGCTTCCCGTGGGGACTGCCTCCTCCGAGGCTTGCAGTGTCCCTGTCTTCGCTTGGTGACCTTCGGTTCTATAGTCCAGGGTCGGGCTGGGAGCTCTGTGCCTACGCTGTATCAATGTTTTCTGCTGCCCTGTTCCCGTATCTCTCCCTGAAGGACACTTACAGGGAGGCATGCCCTGCTTCCTCTGGGCAGATAAATGTCAAGCATCTTCCTGGATCTGCCCCATTCACTAAAAGTTACTAAATATCCCCCTTTGTCTTCCAAACAAAGAGCTCCTGGTGCCCATCTGCTTGGATCCTGATTGCTAGGGCTGCAAGCCTAGACGTTCACCTATGGGACCTACTAACCCAACTTTCTTTTGCTGTTGAGTTCCTAATCCGGGTTTTTTTTTGGCACTGTGAGCCTATATTGATGCTTACAGCTGAGCTGTGATGTCAAACTGGGACCCAGGAAACATTCCTTTTATTTCCCCTTTTTAGTGGACTTCTTTTTTCTTTTACTGAATTTGTTCTTTTATTGAATTTGGTGACGCGTGAGGCAGACAGATACATCTCTCAATTGCATGCCAACCTGCTCTACACACAGAGTTCCAAGCCAGCCAGTTACATGATAAGACCCTGTCTCAAATAGCAAACTCAGTTTCTCACACATACACAGTGGGTTCTGATTACTGTTATTCTCGCTCTCTATTTCCTTCCCACGCCTAGAACCCCCTCTTTCCCATGCTCTAGTCTATGAGTTCTGTTTTGGGGCCCACTGAGTTAGCAAGGGCTGCTTTTGTGACCACAAACCGTTTGCTCCTTTTCATCAGAACATGGTGAGCCGCTTGGGTACACAGCTGAAGACAATGCCTGCCCCTCCCTCGGCGGGCATCAGCGTGGCTCAGAGTTCGGCTGGGAAGTCTGGCCACGAAGGCCTTCCCGGATCTCCGAGAACTGCTGCCCCGGTCAACTACAAGTGTCCTGTGAAAGCGCCCGTCGGTGGACCTCCATTCTCAGTATTACCAGAAGTAAAACGAAGAGATGTAAGATTCTTAAAACTAGCAATTGCTGTGAGTGGACGGCACCAAGGAAGGCATAATCATTAGTTAGTGTGAAAGACAGGGGTTTGCACCAGAAGGCACCTGCTGCTTAATGAGAGGCAACGCAGGAAGAGCTGCATTTGGCGCCATCCTGGAGGGTTCCCGGCAACCAGGCAGGCTCAAGGGCATATGCCAACCTGACATCTTCCTGCCGGCTTCAGCCACAGGGGGAAAAGGTGGTCCCACAATCCTCCTCTCCTTCAGTGGCTGATGATGACGTGTTCTAAGGAGAGAGAGGAGCTCAGAGGCTCCAGTCAAATGAGTGAAGAGAACACGGAAGTGGGGAGAGGAGGCGGGACTCCTCACCGCAGCCTCCTGGAATAAAAATGACAAGGCAGAGGCGATTACCGAGTCCCACTTAAAACGCTCATATTTCAAGATTGGCTTATAGCCTCTTTTAATGTTTGGCAAGCCCCGTTAAGACAGGGTAAAACAAAATCGGAGCCGACCCCTAACAGGTTCTGTTTCCCATTGTCCTCTAGAGTTGTCTAAAATGGCAATGTTATCATAAAAATCAAATCCATCCTTTTTGGCTTTAGGAAGCCTTAAAGCCTCAGGGGAGACTAGACTGCATTCCCGAACTCTAGCAGGTGTGTAACTCTCTCCTCCGGGCAAAAGGAGGACTCCGGCTAGGCCCCTAGCGCCTAAAATCCCTGCTTAGGGCCGAAGAGGGGCGCTCCGGGCGGCGCAGGGCCCACGCCCCGCAGGCGCTGCCGAGCTCCGCGATGCCAGCAGGCTGCGCTGCCCCGGCGCTCGGCTCGGCCCCGCCCGGCTCCGCCGCCGCAGGAGAGCTCGCCGCAGCCCCCTCTCGCCACAATCGCTACCGTTTTGGAAATTTGGACAGGCCAAAAGGCTGGGCCAGGCTCTGCTAATTGAGGTTAATTCCTGGAACACACTCGGAAGAAGGACGCCGCAAGCACTTTGCCCTGCGCGCGCGGTGCCTCTGCCCTGCCCAGGCCTGGAACGCCGGGTCAGCAGGAAGGGGCGCTTACGGGCCCCGCAGATCCAGCTGCACGCGGCTCACGGCTGCCTGTAACTCCGCTTCTAGGGCTTCAAGGACCTCTGGTCCAGCTGCATGCACGTACACACAAACAGAAATAATAAAGACGTCTCCTTTTTAAAGTCAAGTGAAAAGGCCCAGTGAACAAAGCACAGATGCTTCTAGAAAGCAAAACCAGCCGCATTTATCTGAATTGTAATCGGCTAGCTTTTCTAGAGCCCTCGTTTCTAATTCCACCAATTCTAATTAAAAGGGGCCTCTGACGCGACAAAGAAAGCATTCTGTGCTGAAAATTAGAATATCTTTGTAAAAAGAGTCTCCTTCCTGTTTTGCTTTCCGTCAGCCTTCAGCAAGCTCGGGCCGCGCAAGAACGCGAGAAAACTCAGCTGCGGCGCCATCTGCCGGGCGCTCTGGGATGCTGCAAGGATCCCAGGAGGAACAAGTAAGGTGTAGCGGCTGGCAGTGAGGACCCCGCAGTTTGCCCAGGAAACAGCGCCAAGGTGGTGTTTACAAGCTGTCTGCTCATTCAAAAACAAGCAAAAAACCAAACCACACACAAGCAAAATACCTAAGCCGAGCAGTGGCGGCGCACGCCTTCAGTCCCAGCACTGGGGGAGGCAGAGGCAGGCGATCTGTGGCCAAGGCCAGCCTGGTCTAGGGAGCAGTTCTAGGACAGCCAGGGCCACACAGAGCCCTGTCTCAGAAAGAAAAGCAAACTCCGACCAAACCGGCCCTTTGCTAGGAAATCGTCACCGCTCTGATCTGAATGGGCTGGGGTTGATGATCTCAGGGCAGCCCAGGGAAGAGGCTGAACTCCCTTCATCACGTGTGGACACTGGCTGACAACTAGAACCTTGTTTTCCAGCCCTGCACGCAGGGGACGATCAGGGACCCGTGCCCTTGTTCTCCTGAAGAGACTGATTTTGCTGAACGAAAGGAATTGAAAAGGTGAAAGGGAGGCAGACATGGAACGCAGCTGGGAGCTGGAAGAAGGTCAGCTGGAGCCGGGGTGAGGTTTGACCCCCAAGCCCTGCCACCGAGGAGTTCCGAACTCTTGAGTCAAATCTGATTCGCTTGAAGGTTTTTCTATTTAGGAGAGGCAGGCCCTTTCCACTCCAGGGTCTAAGCCCATTTGCAAACACATCGATACATACCCTTTCAAGTAAACAGTGTTTGTTTGAAACACTGCTTTCAACATCGTTGCAATTCTGTTACAACCCACGCTCGGAAGCCACTTGGGGAACCTGTGAAAAGCAGAAATGCGGATCAGATTAGGCTGGGCCCAGCCACCTGGGAAAGCCTGGTTCAGCAGCAGAAGCCTTAGTGATGGAAACACATTAGCAAAACATAGCTCTGGCCTCCAGGAGCTTCCTAAGGTACTTTGAAGAAACGAGTTTTTGTATTCTGGAGTGAGCTTTTAGGGGTTTTCCTGAAAGAGATGGAATAATTTGATCAACCCTGTGGCCCACCGGAGCGGAGGAAATCCTTGGGGTACAAGCCAGGTGGATTCTCTATTCAGTCCTTATGTGCTAAGGGCTTCCTTCATTTCTGCAATAATTAAGCCCTTCAGGGTAAGGCTGATCCTACTGCAAGAAATGTTAGCCCTCTGCAGGGGTGCAACCTGAGCAAGCAAGCAAGAAGTCTCAACAGGGAGGCCTGGATACACGGTGTCAGAAAATGAGAAAACTGAGCAGGATTTTGTCCATTTTTATTTGTTTGTTTAAGATTTATTTGTTTATTTGTTGACTGTGAGTGCTCTATCTGCATGGGTGCCTGCAGGCCAGAAGAGGGCATCAGATCAAATTACAGATGGTTGCGGGCCACCATGTGCTTGCTGGGAATTGGACTAAGTGCTTCTGGAAAAGGAGGCAGAGCGTTTAACTGCCGAGCCAGCTCTCCAGCCCCCTCCGTTTGTTTGTAATTTATTTATTTTAATTTATATGCATTGGTGTTTGCCTGCATGTATGTCTATGTGAGTGTGTCAGATCCCCTGAAACAGGAGTTGCAGACAGTTGTGAGCTGCCCTGTGGTTGCTGGGATTTGAACCCGGGTCCTCTGGAAGACCAGTCTTTTTGTCCAGCTCAGGCCAGCCTCAAACTTGGGGCAAAATTCAGTGTCCTCATGATAGTCACTTGTCCAACCGTATAAACTGTGCTCGATACTCTCTTGTATGGAGTCTTCCTTTATTCTATTAATCAAAAAAAGGACAGTGTGTAGTGGCCTTGAAAATGGCTGGCTTTGTGTCCTCAGAGAAGAAGGGAGGAAGCAGGTGGAGGAGCAGCTAGATAAACTGTAAGAAGAAAAGATTATCCTGAGAGTCAGGAACCCTCAGGAAACCAGCTCAGTCTCAGCTGGTAGCAAGAAGCTCTAAAAGGAACAGAACCCTCAGGGCATTCCACTGTGGGCTCCCTGGATGCTTTCTACATATGGGAATAATAGTTATTAAATAAGCATGCTCTGAGTAGGGAAAGCTCCAGACTCTAGGGTATGGTACACTTCCCGGAATAATAATACAGGTAGCTCATCCAGTCCCAGTGGCCCACGCTTTATTTAGTCCTAGCACTCTGGGAGGCAGAGGCAGGCAGATATGTGTGAGTTCGAGGCCAGATGGCCTACAAATTGAGTCCAGAACAGCCAAGGCTACACAGAGAAATCTTGTCTCAAAAACAAGCAAACAAACAAAAAATAATACAGATAACTAAAAAATGTGAAGTTCTTTTAAATTTCTTTACCCACGTGGCCTAAGTAAACAAGAGTGGAAAAGGATTTTGTTGTGGCTTTATGGAGTGCGGGCTAAGACCTAGGGCTTCCTTCTGTGTTCAGCAAGTGCTCCACCACTGAACTTTATCTCCAGGTGGAGTGGCTTTTTAAAAAGATTTATTTTATTATTCATCTGTTGTGTTCCCTAAAACTGGAGTTACAGTTTTGAGCTACCATCTGGGTGCTTGGATTCGCACCCAGGTCTTCTAGAAGAGTATCCAGTGCTCTTAACTGCTGAGCTGTCTCCACAGCTCTAAGAATGGTTCTTTTCTTTTTAAAGATGTTTAAAAGTTATTATTTATACAGTATTCTGCCTACATTTGTACCTACAGGCAAGAAAAGGGCACCATATCTCATTATAGATGGTTATGAGCCACCATGTGGTCACTGGGAATTGAACTCAGGACCTCAAGAAGAGCAGCCAGCATTCTTAACTTCTGAGCCATCTCTTCAGCCCTAGCCCAGGAATGGTTCTTGATCACAGGAAAGGTAGCAGGTTTGAGGAAGGCTTCTCTGCTGCGTTGTGGTATAGAAATAGAGGTACCATCTCAGTCCCGGTGAGGAGAGGATTCTGGGGAAACACAGGGCTGATCAGAACAAAGCCAAACGCTATCTCATTGGAGGTAAACCACAAGATTTCAAAGATGAAAGCTGATTTTTTGTGGTTATCTCCCAGAATGGAGCTGGCACAGCCAGGCCTGGTGGGACAAGCTTTTAGCTCCAGCTACCAGGGAGGCAGAGGCGTTGTTGCAGGGGTATTCACCAGAGAAGACTACTTGGAAATGGGTTTAAGCCAACAACTACACTGGGTGTTCAGGATCCCACTGTAGGACCAAACCTTTCTCAGGGTGAGCTTTTAAGCACAGAAACCATGTCCTGGGTTGACATACTTCAGTAAACAAGAATGGTCAGCCAGAAGCAGAACTACAGAAGCCAAAAAGCAAGGTTAGTGCATTCAGAGACTTTCCCAGAACTGTGGGCTGTGGTGGATTAGGCCTTTGTTTTTGTTTTGGCAGTTAGGGTGTGCTGACTTTTACAGCCTGGATGGTATGGAATCAATTGTGCTACACTCTGGGGTCCTGTTACAGCAGGAAGGTCTCAAGTTCAAGGTCTGACTGCAGGGACCAGATCTGCTATAGTATATGCAAATTCCTAATGAAAGGGAAGTCCAAAATACAGCTCAGGCCAGAGAAGGCAAGTCTAGGACTCTGTCCTGGGTGGCTGGGACTCCCTCAGTTGGTAGAGTGCTTGCCCAGCATACAGGCAGGTCCAGTGCCACACAAGCCAGGTACATAGTGAATTCAAGGCCAGCCTGATCTGCAGAGTAAGACCCCATCTCCAGGAGAGAAATAAGAAAGGGGAGCAAAAGCCCAGACTTATTTTCTGAGGTCTCGGGAGAACACATTCTTTGTATCACAATAAATAAGCAAACCAAGCTCATTGTGAGGGTTCATGCTAATTGTCAGCTGGAAGATGGGTGTGCTTTTTGGTACACCTCTGGAAGAGGTGCCTTGAGTGCAAATGCCCAACACACTGTGTGAGTGTGTGTGTGTGTGGTGTGTGTGTGTGCGGTGTGTGTGTGTGTGTGTGTGTGGTGTGTGTGTGTGTGGTGTGTGTGTGTGTGTGGTGTGTGAGTGTGTGTGTGTGTGGTATGTGAGTGTGAGTGTGTGTGTGTGTGTGAGTGTGTGTGTGTGTGGTGTGTGTGTGGTATGTGTGTGTGTGTGTGTGGTATGTGTGTGTGTGTGTGTGGTATGTGTGTGTGTGTGGTATGTGTGTGTGTGTGTGTGGTGTGTGTGTGTGTGTGTGTTCACGCGTGTGGCAGGACCCGTTTCCTGGCTGGATCCTGGACTGTGTAAGTAGAGGAAAGGAGTGAACAGCAGCCTGCATTCACTGACTTTCCTGGCTGGAAGCAACATGTGCCTCTGTTTCAAGCTTCTGCCATCTGGACTTGCCTAGCACGATGGACTGTTGTGGCGGAGGGGTCTCTGCAAACACCAGTCCAGCAGAGTGTCTATCTGTGTGAAGTGAGAAGAAAGCCTGGTTGGTTCAAACGTCAAAGAGTCCGACACTGGGCAGTTTATTTTAGGCATATTTAAGCAATACACAATTTGGAAAAAAGTTTCCCGGTCTAACACAAGCCTGTGTGCACAATAAAGCCTAATGCATGATTTCATCAACACTTTTCAAAGTACATGTTGCTCTTCCATAAAGATGTGTTCTGAAGCTGGGCAGTGATAGCACACACCTTTAGTCCACATGCTGGGGAGGCAGAGACAGGTGGATCTCTGAGTTCAAGGCCAGGAACAGAGATCCCCTGCCTCCTGATTAAAGGTGTGCTCCACCATCACCTGGCAAAGATTTATTTATTTATTATTTATACAGCATTCTGCCTGCATGTGTGCCTGCAGAGGCAGAAGAGGGCACCAGATCTCATTATAGATGGCTGTGAGCCACCATGTAGTTGCTGGGGATGAACTCAGGACCTCTGGAAGAGCAGCTGGTGCTCTTAACTTCTGAGCCACACACACAAGAGAAACATTGACACACAGTGTTCCAACAAAACAAAATCTCCAAGAGGAGGATATAGTTCAGCTGATGGAATGCTGGCCAAGCAGGCGCCAAGTCCTTAGCACAACACAAATCAGCTATTAGCACTTGCAGAGGCTCAGTAGTTCAAGGTCCTCCTCAACCTATATACTTTGAGGCCGACCTAGGACATAGCAGACTATCAAGACGCAATTTAAAAGTCCTCCAACCCACCAAGGATATTCGATTAGAATACAGAATATTTGATTGCATTTGGGCTGAGAGATGCCTCGGCAGTTAAGACAGGGCTCCCAGAATGTAGCTGTGAAAGAGCTCTGAAAGGGTGGTTCCTTTCCTGGTGCTTCGCGTCACTCCCGTGAAGATGGGGGCCTGAGAGGCAGGAAGGCACGCGGAAGAACACAAGCAGGTCTCCCATCTCTGCAATAACAAACAGGCTTACAGTGAGCTATGGAAAGTTTCCACGAGAAATTAAAATCCGCTAACTGTCCACCCTCGGCTATTCTTTGAATGCACAGCCAGGGGCTGGACTCAGGCGTTTCCTTCCAAAATATTCCAGCAGGGGGCAGCAGGGGGAAGCAAACATAATGGAGCTCAACGCTGGCAAGTATTTTTACAGTGTGAGGGTGCTTTCAAACAGTTCATTAAAAAGACTTGTTCGTGTGTTTGAGTGTTTTGCCTGCATGTATGTATATGCACCATGCGTGTTCCTGGTTGCCACAGTGGACAGGTGAGGGGGTTGAGTGCCCTGGAACCGGTGTTAGGGATGGCCGTGGACCACCAGCTAGGATTCATTCCCCATGTCGTCTCAAGAGCAGCTTAGCCACCGAGCCATCTCTCCAGCCCGCAAATAAATCTCAAAAGAAGAAAGGATTTCCACCCAGCTAGACCTACATTTTTTTTCTCTTACCAACTTTTGATCTTGTCTGGTGCATCTCAGAAGCCGCCTTAAGACCTCACGTCTGAAGGGAAGAGAGAGGAGAGAGAAGAGGGAAAGGAAAGGGGTGTGGTGGCACACCCCTGCGATCCCAGGAGTGAGGGCAGCTGGGTAAAGGCTAGCCTTGGCTACGTGGGACCCTGTCTCAAGCGGATTCCTTTAAAGCTGCCATGTTGTTTTCCTGGGAGACACAAAGGCCTGTTGACCGCACAGAGGGCACCAACGCAAGGTGCCATCCAAGTTTTAGTTCTGAGCCAGAAGCGTGGGTGACCCCCAAACAGCCGTGTTGCTGATGCCTCACCCCCGCGTGGGCGCCAGCCTCTGCACATGCTAACGTCCGGGTCCTGCGCAGCTGCCCTGCATCCTCTGCACCTGGGGGTGATGCCCAGGAGGTGTGTGACTGAAGTCCATGCTGAGGGTCTCTGGATGAGGAAGTGGAAACCAGCCTGATCTTGTTGGGGTCGCGGCTGCTCTGCCGAGATGTGACAGCTCTGTTCTTCAGGAAGGGTGCAGGGTAAGCACCGCCAGAACTGTGGGGACTGTCACACACGGCTGCTGAGGATCCAGATGCAGTTCTGGGAAGCCTGAGCCCGCTCTGCTGCTTGTGTTGTTGTTTCAAGACAGGGTTTTTCTGTGTAGCCTTGGCTGTCCTGGACTCACTTTATAGACCAGGCTGGCCTCGAACTCACAGAAATCCACCTGCCTCTGCTGAGTGCTGGGATCACAGGCGTGCGTGCGCCATCTCACCTGGAAGTTTTACTTTTTGTTTTCTTGCTTTTTACAAAAGATCTGTATTTTTATTTTACGTGTATACGTGTTTTGCCTGCATATATGTAGGTGTACCATATGTGTGCAGTGCCGACCGACGATGGCCAGAAGAGAGCACCAGAATCCATAGAACTGGAGTTGACAGAAGCTGTGTGCCACCAGGTGGGTGCTGGGAAGTAAACCAAGGTGCTCCAGGAGACCAGCAAGCCCTTGAAACCACTGAGCCTCCTCTCCAGCCCTATTTGTTTGGTTTTTGAGGCAGGGTCTCACTCCTCACTGGCCTCACAGAGATCGACTTGTATCTGCCTCCCAAGCGCTGGGATCAAAGGTGTGCACCATCATGCCTGGTTTCTTGTTGCTTTTCACCCCCCATTAAATGGCTTGGTCAAACAACTCCAACACTTTTCGGCTAAATGGTCAAAATGGTGTGGCTAGTCAGTCATAGTGGTGCAGGCCTTTAATTTCAGCACTGAGGAGTCAGAGACAGGAGGATCTCTGAGTTCGAGTCCAGCCTGGTCTACGTAGCAAGCTCCAGGACAGCCAGGGCTACATGAAGAGACCCCGTATCCAAAACAGAAGCAAAAGGCTTTGGCTCAGAATCACCCACATATTTCCTAATCTCTCACTGCTTTCTGCCTGGCCAGAGTCCTCCTGCTCCCCCGAAGTGACCGGAGTGTCCAGATGCAGAGAGCTGGACACTGATCTCGGCGCTGACCCTGCAGATCCTGCCACTTGCAGGTGACTCACCGGTCACAGAGACAGCTTCACGCGTCCCGTGGTTCCCGCCAGGTGACCTCCCATGAATGGCAGGTGTTCATCTCGATTTGTGGGTGCTGCCCCTCTGTCTCGGACCTCTGAGAACTCTCTGAACATTGGTTTGTTTGTGAAGCTAAGAACAGCCATCCTCTCCAGAATGACACACTCAGATCTTTAAATAAATAAAATGAACAGTTAAAACTTTGTCTTTCTCTGTGCGGAAGATGGAGGCCAAGTCCTGGCCACGTTGGCCACAGACCTGGCAATACTGCCCCCCCCCCCACTTCCCAGGATTCCCTGCTGGTTATACCATCTCAGAACACCAAGGCATCACTGCCTGTCCTTCAGCTTCCAAGCACCTTCCCTCTTTCATCCCCACACCCAATGTTTTGCCTTAGATTTCACCTTCCCCTCCTATATTCAGCTCCCTTCCACAAAGTCTCCTGAACCCCAAAGACCACCAAGGAGCCAATTCTGATGCAAATGCAGTAGGGTCTTTATTACAGGCTTCAAGCTTGGGCCCAACAGTCACTGACACTCTACTTGAGTGTAGAGCCCTGAGCTCAGGGAGGGGTTTTTATTTAGGGTTACAGCAAGGTTCTGGGAATTTTCAGCTTAGCAGTTACATGATTGGGTGACATTCAGCAAGGGCAAGCTTGTTACAAAGTGATTGGCTGACTAGCATAACTAGTAGCCATTTATCTATAGACCCGGAATGTTCTACTACAAGGTCAGTGGGCTGCCCAGCACAGATGCCCCATCCTGACATAAGATACCTTCCCATTGTTGTGGTTACCTCCAGGCTATTCCTTCAGTAGGGGATTTTATTGTCTTGTTCCTGGAATTGTTGACCTATGGCCTCTTTGGGGCCTGGTGATGTTGGGGAGCCTGGCCCTCTCAGTGTCTTCCCTGATGTGCATTAAACCTCTCCCTAGCTTTATTGACAAAGCAAGCAAATGGAACATCCCTGATCCTGAAGACCCTGGGGTCCACTGCCAGGTGTTTTCCACATTCGGTCAATGCTTACCAAGGACTTTCTTTACCAAGTAAGTAAGCAAGCCCAGGTGGATGAAACTGTTGCGTAAAACTGTCTGGCATTGCCTGCAGAAGATGCTCACACACCCAAGAGAACAGAGTGAGAATCTAGCAATGAGTGAACAGTCAGAAAACTAGAAAGTGAGTGTGTTTTGTTTTTAATATTTTTTCTTTATTTTATGTGTATGAATGCTCTATCTTCATGTACACCTCAATATAGATGGTTATGAGCCACCATGTGGTTGCTGGGAATTGAACTCAGGACCTCTGGAAGAGCAGCCAGTGTTCTTAACCTCTGAGCCGTCTCTACAGCCCTTGTTTTGTTTTTTTACTCTCTGTGTTGGTTTGTGTTTTGAGACAGACTCATTTTCAACCCAGAGAGGTCTAGAGATCACTTGGGTAGCTCTGGCTGGCTTTAAACTCATCGTGGTCCCAAGTGAGGGATCAGAGTCGTGGTTGGAGCGCCTGCAGAGTCGTGGGCCTCGCCTGCAATGGGCTGGAGAGGTGGTGCTGTTGCTGTGGTTAGGAGGCCTCACGGCTCTTCCAGACTCCCAGTGCAGTGCCAAGCACCCACTTTGGTGGTGACTCAAAACCACTAAAACTTGTGCCCTAGGGGGATTGGTAGCACTTTTCTGGTCTCAGTGACATGTACACACATATTAAATAATGTATAATTAGAGCCACTGGTTGGTGGCGCACACCTTTAATCCCAGCACTTGGCAGAGGCAGGTGGATCTCTGAGCTCCAGGACAGCCAGGGCTACACAGAGAAACCCTGTCTCAAAAACAAAACAAAACCAACTCCCCCTGAAAATAAACAAATAATACATATATAATGATCGAAATGAGTCACCAGGAAGCCCACCTGGCCCTGCCACCTTTGAGGCCTGAGGCGGAAAGGCAGAATTTCCCTTTTTCTGTTTCCTGTCTCTTGTTTTCCAGATGCTGGCCTGTACCTTTTCTGATACTTTGGGTTTCCTTCCCTCACTCCTCAACGTGTGGCCACTTGTCCACCATGTCTGCTGACCTTGCTGGTTTCAACAACATGGCTGTTTTCCTTCTCGCCTCCATCGTTTGCCTCTGCCTATATGCTTAGTTTGTTGTTGAGAATCAGTGTCACCTCATAGACCAGACTGGCCTTGAGTTCACAGATATGGCCATACCTCTGCCTCCTGAGTGCTGGGATTAAAGACGGGGACCCCACACCTGTCTGTCCTCTATTCTCGTCTTGAGGAAGCTGCTGATATTTACAGCCTGTAAAAATAAGTCTTCAAAAACAGAAATGGAGAGCAGGGCAGTAGCATGGTCCTTTAATTCCAGCAGAGGCAGGCAGAAGATCATGAGTTTTAGACTACCCTGGACTAGCAAGTTCTAGTCCAGCCAGGGCCACATAGTGAGACTCTGTCTCACAGTTAAATTTAATTTGATTTTAAAAAGAAGCCAGGCACAGTGACACACACCTATAATTCTATCACTCAGGAAGCTGAGGCAGGAGGCTTGCCATGAATTTGAGGTAATACTGAAGTACAAAGTGCACTCTCTAAAGGTGCCTTCAGGTCTCTGTCATAGCAAAGCTGGAAAAGAAGTGAAGCAGGGCTCTAGGAACCTTGCACACTCAGTCCCAGAGGTGGCTCAAGGGACGTTTTCTCCTGTCTACTTCTGTACTTCTCTGACTTGCCATCTTGAAAACACTTTATGCCTAGAACAAGCCACACCCACAGGAGCTACCCATCACTCTTCCCCGGATGCCCCAGGCCTGTACCCTGCACCATTTCTTCAGAGCTCCCCATAAAAGGCTCAGCAACTGGACCCAGAGTTCAGATATTTGTGCTGGCAGCGAGCAAGGAAAAATTATTTTAGAGATGACCTTTCCCTTAACATTCAGCTTATTCTATAATAGGGCTTTGAGAGTTTGTGGCTATTCTTTGAAATGTAAGAACTAGATTGAAGTTTTTAGATCCAAGAGATAAGCTATTTTGAAACCCTTGGTGGGCAGATCACATGAGGCAAGAGTTTAAGGACACCCTGAGTGGTTAAGTCATCCACCTCAGAAACTGTAATAACATATTTTAAAATGCCACACACAACAGATCTAATTAAGAAGAGACTTATTGTACAGAAATGGAGAGAGAAACAAGAGACAGAGAGAGACAGTGGGACATCGTAGAAGAGACAGAGGTGGAGGCAGCCTCCCCCCCTTTCCAGAAAAGGTCAGAGAGCAGAGAAGGGAGAGAAACCAAGAGATGGCTGCTTAGTGGGTAAAGGCACTTATTTCTTGTGGAGCCTAGAACCCTGAGTTTGACTCTTCAGGTCGACATGATGGAAGGAGAGAACTGATGTTTCCTGCAAGTTGTCCTGTGATGTTCACGCTTAAGTCATACACATCCCACATAAACACTTAAACGCTTTTTAAAAATCAGTAAAAAATAATGCTGGAGACAATATAGCTCAGTGGTAGAGCCCTTGGCAGGCAGTGGTAGAGGCTTACCCAGCACAGAGGCCCTTGGCAGGCAGTCCGGGATAAAAATGGCCAGCAAGCCAGTTAGCCTCATTCCTCCAAGAGCTCTGCTTCAGTTCTGGCCTCCAGGTTCCTGCTTGAGTTCATGCCTTGACTGCCTCACTGATACACTATGACATGAGCTAAACAAACCCTTTCCTACCCAAGTTGCTCTTTATAAGTGTTTAATCAAAGCAACAGAATGTGAACTAGGAAAAACACACGGAGAAGAAAGGGTACTATCACAGAGGTCTTAGCACAACTGACTCCATGATGGAAGCATCATTCCAGTCTCAGTACGTAGACAGCATCACCTGCCAAAACAAAGACAAAGGCCTAATCCACCACAGCCCACAGTTCTGGGGACATCTCTGAATGCACTCACCTTGCCTTTTGGCTTCTGTGGTTCTGCTTCTGTGGTTCTGTTCTTGTTAACTCAAGTTTGTCAACCCAGGACATGGTTTTTGTGCTTGAAAGCTCACTTCAAGCTGGATGGTGGTGACACACGCCTTTAATCCTGGTACTCAGGAGGCAGTGGATCTCTGGGAGTTTGAGGTCTGCCTGGTCTACAGAATGAGCTCCAGGACAGCCAGGACTACACAGAAAAACCCTGTCTCCAAAAACTCACAACAAAAACAAAGCAAACGAAAAGGCCCAGGGCTACGCCGAGATCCCAAACACCCAGTGTAGTTGCTGACAGCTAATGAAGACTTTCTATTGGCTTAAACCCACGTCAGAGCAGTCTTATCTGGTCGATACCCATAACAGGGGCTTGGCACTTAGGAATTGGCATAAGCAAAGACATAGGCCTGGAAGAGTGCCGAGGGGCAGGAGCTGACCGCTGAGGCTCTCGCAGGGAATGCTGATGGCAAAGACTCTTGGCTTCTTACACTAACGCGAGAACTGGGAGGAGCGATCCTCAGAACAAAAGGAACTACAATTAAAATTCTAATGCAGTCGGGCATGTGGTGGCACACACCTCTGATCCCAGCACTCATGGAAGGCAGAGGCATGAGGATCTCTGTGAGTTTGAGGCCAGTCTGGTCTACAGAGTGGGTTCCAGGACAGCCAAGGCTACACAGAGAGACCCTGTTTAAAAAAAAAAAAGCGTTATATACTGTGGTGGTGTGAATAGGAATGCTTGCAAGGGAAGTGGCACCATTAGGAGGTGTGGCCTTCCTGGAGGAAGTGTGTCCCTGTGGGTGGGCTTTGAGGCCTCCTATGCTCAAGCTACCCCCAGTGGGTCGGGGGGGGGGGTACGACACAGACTCCTTTTGCTGCTTTCCAACAAGATGTAGAACTCAAGGCTCCTCCTTGTGAGTCTGGATGCTGCCAAGGTTCCCGCCATGACGATAATGGACTAAACCTCTGGAAGCCAGCGCTGATTAAATGTTCTCCTTTATAAGAGCTGCCCTGGCCATGGTGTCTCTACACAGCAATAGAATCCTAACTAAGACAATGCTGAATTAGTAATTTTCACCAAAAGCTTGGAGCCATATTGTTTCAATTGTAAAAAATATGACTTGAGGGCTTGCACGATGTCTCAGTGGATAAAAAGCCCCTGTTGCCTCGTAACCCGAGTTCAATCCGAGATCCACAGGGTGGAAGGAGAAAGTGGACACCCAAGGCCAGAGCATGGATCCCTGGAGCTCACCGGTCAGCTAGCCTAGCCAGTCCACTAACTGCAGGTTCATTGATAGATCTTGTCTCCAGAAAAATACAAAACGGCAACAACAAAAAAACGCTAGCAGCAAAAATCCTAAATATAATAAATAAGTGTGCCTGATAGTGGTGGTGCACGCCCTTGATCCCAGCAGTGGAAGGCAGGAGCCGACAGATCTGTGAGTTGACGGCTAGCCAGGCCTACAGAGTGAGTTGGTCAGACAGACGCTCGCGTGTGTGCGTATGTGTGTGTGTGTGTACGTGTATGTGTGTCCCTGTGTGTGTCGATATGGGTGCTGGGGGACAGCGCCTGCTGTTAAGCACTAAACACACAGTCTCCTCCACCCCATCTCTTAAGACAGGATAGCTGCCTGGCCCCGGAGCTCACTGATTGGCTAGACTAGCTGGCCAATGAGCTTTCGGGACCGACTTGCTATCTGCCGCAACCACCCCCCTCCCTGGCTTTTACATGGTGGGTGCTGACTCTCAAACTTAGGTTCTCATGGTTTCGTGACAGACACTTAGACTGAGCCATGTTCCCAACCCAAATAGACTTCTTTTCTTCATCCTCTCTCCCTCACTCCTCTGTCTGTGGGTCTCTCTTTCTTTCTCTTTCTGTGTCTTTTTTTTCTTCTTTTAAGCATTTTTCAAAATATTTATTTATTTTTAGTTTTTTGAGTCAGGGTTTCTCTGTGTAGCCCTGGCTGTCCTGGACTCACTCTGTAGACCAGACTTGCCTTGAACTCATAGAAATCCGCCTGCCTCTGCCTCCCAAGCGTTGAGATGGAAGGCCTGCCTCATCACCACCTGGCTTGTATTTTCTTTTAAGACGGGGTCTCCTATGGCTCCGGGCTAGTTTCAGGTTCCATATATAGCTGAAAAGTCTTGATTCTCCCGGTACCTCCCGAGGCCTGGGCTTACATGCATGAGCCGCAATGCCCGGCACCAGCTCATCTTCAAGACTGAGAACAGCTATAGGTCTACGGGGGCTTCCCAGCCTCTCCGCTGGAGCTTCTGCTGTCCCAGCATGAAGGCTGCTTGTGAATTCGTCAGGTGGTAAGATGAGGTGCTGTTAGTGTTTCTCGATCTCCCCTCAAAAAATTCCCCCTTGTCTGTGTCCGTCTGGCACACACCTGCAATCTGTAAGGCCAGGCAGGAAGATGGCGAGTTCAAGATCACCCTCAGCTACATAGAGAGTTTGAAACCAGTGGGCTACAGGAGACCCTGGCTGGCAGGGTGAGAGAGGAGATTTTCTTCCATGAAGCACAAATATCCACACGTCAGGGTGCCAAGGGATAGGCGCCCTTCTGCTGAGAAGTTGAGAGCTGTCGTGAGAGAGAGTAACCTTGGGTGTTGTGCGTTTGCTGGGCACAGAGCTAAATGTTCAGCGGTTCAAGCGGCCACAGTGTTTTCATCTCAAATTCCACATATTTTGTTTGGCTATGCCCCCCTCTTCTCCATTCTTTATTTTCCGTCTCCATTTCTAACCACTAAATTGATGCTTAGTTTCTGACCTGGGAAAAACCACCAACTTCAGTTCCTGAGGAGGAACATTTAAAAATGTGAAGGGTGGAAAACAGTAAGAGCTGGGGCTGGGGAGAGGACTCTGCAACTAAGAGTTCTTGCTGCCCTTGCAGAGGACCCAGCACCCACACCAGGCAGACTCCGAAGCCCGTAACCCCAGTTCCGGGTCATTTGACGCCCTCTGACCTCAGAGGGCACATGCGAATCGTGCATGTGGTGTTTGAGGCCTGTAATTCTAGCATTGAGAAGGCTGAGGTATAAGAGGCAGCCTGGGCTACATAATGGATTCCAGAACAGCTTAGTCTACAGAGGAAGACCCTATTTAATAAATAAAAATTAGAATGAAAAAGAATGCAAAAGTGTGTAAATAAAAAGGATTTTGGAGGGGCTGGAGAGATGGCTCAGGAGGTTAAGAGCACTGGCTGCCCTTCCAGACATCCTGAGTTCAATTCCCAGCAACCACAAGGTGGCTCACAACCATCTATAATGAGATCTGGTGTCTTCTGGCATGCAGGTATACAAGCAGATAGAACACTGTATACATAATAAATAATTTTTTTAAAGGATTTTGGATAGTTGTGATGGTACACAGCTAATCCTAGCACTTGGTAATGGAGGCAGGAGGGTCAGGAATTTGAAGCTAGCCTGTCTCAAAATAAAGATGACAAAATCAACCAGGTGTGGTAGCACATACCTTTCCTCTCAGCACTCAGAAGGAAAAGACAGGTTGACCTTCGTGAGTTCAACACCAGCCTGGTCTACATAGGAGAGTTAGGCCCGTCAGGACCAAGTAGTGAAACTGTATCTCAAAACAAAACAAAACCCGCCTCCCCCAAGACATCTAAACCATTTAGACAGACCTTAAAATAGTCCAAGAGTCAAAGAAATCATTAGGAATTTTTAAAACATTTTGAATTGAGTGAAAATGAAACTACAACTTATCAAAATGTATGGGAAGCAGAAACTATACAGAAGTAACGAGATTTACGGGAAGCACCTGGACATACTTAGACACGTATGTGCCAGAAGATACAAGTCACAGGATTGTGTAAAATGTATATTTGGCCTTTGTCTGTTTCCTCGAATGTAACTCATAAAATCTCTGGATTCTCCACATCCATATGTGTCTCTGTTTGCTAATGACTGATTGATCTCTGATCAGGACCAGCATTGGGGCTGGTAGGTACATGAGGGACTAGAAGAGGCAGAACATTTGTCCTCACCCCTCGTGCTGGCTAGTTTTATTAACTTGACACAGGAGCTAGAGTTACCTGAAAGGAGAAAACTTTGAGGAAATCCCTCCATGAGATCCAGCTGTAAGGCATTTTCTGTTAGTGATCAGTGGGGGAGGGCTCAGCCTATTGTGGGTGGTGCCATTCCTGGGCTGGTGGTCCTGGGTTCTATTAGAAATCAACCTGGACAGCCATGGGAAGCAAGCCAGTAAGTAGCACCCTCCATGGCCTCTGCATCAGCTCCTGCTTGCAGGTTCCTGCCCTGCTTGAGTTCCTGTCCTGACTTCCTTCAGTGATGAGCAGTGATGTGGACGTGTGTGTAAGCTGAATTAAACCCTTTCCTCCCCAGCCTGCTTTCTGGTCATGGTGTTTTGTTGCAGCAATAAAAACCCTGACTAGGACAAATTGGTACCAGGACAGACCTGACCATGTTTTGAGGAGGATTGTGGAAGGGCTTTGAAACTTTGGCCTAGAAAAAGCCGTTGAGGGTGTTGAGAGAACATGGGATGTTCTGTGGGAGATGGAAAGAAAAGAAGCTTGAGAGCAGAGCAGAGGCCTGGCTTGTGAAGTTTCAGAGGGAAGTTTAGAGTCTGTGGTTCTGGTTAGCTGGGGCTGAAGAACTAGCTGTGACTAACAAGATACCAAAGTTACTAGAGCGAAACTTTCGCTCTGCTGAGATGCTCGATGCTTTCTGGCTGGAGTGAGAGTTTAGTGGTGATTTAGAAGAGACCAGCATCACTGAGGTGGACTCTGGGAAGTGTTTCCTGAGAGTCATGACACAGAAGCTGTGTTCCAGAGGCGGCCACAGCTGTGCCTCATGCTGGCAGCTGGACTTGGTCATGTGTAAGAGTCACCCACTCGGTACTGGTTTTGAAGGCGTGGAGGGGTCATGGAGAGCAGCCGAGGCTTGGCACTGTGAGAGGCCATTGGGGAAGATGCAACCTCAGTGGCAGTTGAAGGTCCAGACTGAAGGGGTCACACAGAGAAGCCGAAGCTTGGCACCAGGAAGAGAGCCTGTGAGAGGCTGTTGGTGAGAGTGCAGCCAGGTGCAGCGGACCCCAGCATTTGGAGATGCCACCGTAGTGTTGTAACCTGCTTAAACTGGGTAGCCCTTTGTTGAGACCTACTTTATCTCTCAGCATAACTATGGCTCCTCTGTCAACACCTGCTGTCGCCTTTAGCATATCAGAAGCCATTTTGCCTCCAAGGCTCCATTTTGATCATAAGGTGAAATTGAGTTCAAGTTCTCAGGCCTGTGTGCCTGAGACCAGGACACAATTCAGTAGTTCATTCTTGCTGCTTAGAATAAAACAATAGATGATAAATGCATATTTAACTCAAGCAGAACTTGAGTTAAAGATCACAACATCCTGCTGTGCTCCTTACTCCCAGAAAGCTGGAAAGCCCCCCAGGGCTTCCCTACCCTACATCCCAGCCAATCAGTTTAAAGTGCTTTGTTTAGCTACCAAGATACAACAGGCCATTCTGGGAACAAAAGCTATTCTGTTTACCCAGTCAAAATGATGTACTGCTGCCCCCCCACACACACACTAGTTACACAGTTGTCACTCATCTGGCTCCCGAGTCTAGATTATGCTCCTGACCAGTCAGTTTTTGTTCAATAAATTTCCATCACTCTGAGTCTGGTGTCCGAGTGGTCAGCGTGTGGCTATTCCTGAACCCGTAACAGGATGACCACCAAGAAAGGCAGCAGCGGTGGCACGGAGCCAGCCAGAGCTTAGACCAGCTGTGTGTGCTGCAGAGGGCAGAGCTGGAGGAGCCCAGAGAATGCGAGTCAATCCCAGACATTGGGCAGCTGGAATTTGATTTTGCTTTGCTTTGACTGTGGCTGTGCCCTGATTCGTTTGTTTGTTTGTTTTTCAAGACAGGGTTCTTCTGTGTATCAGAGCCCTGGATGTCCTGGACTTGCTTTGTAGACCAGGCTGGCCTGGAACTCACAGCAATCCACCTGCCTCTGCCTCCCAAGCACTGGGACTAAGGGTGTGTGCCACCCCACTTGGCTGCACCTTGACTTTTTTTCCCTCTTGAAGTAAGAAAGAATTTGCTTTATTTATTTATATTTTACTGGAGCCCACAGGAATTGAGAGACTTTGAATTTTAAAAGACTTCAGACTTTAAAAGAAATTAGCTTTAAAAAATTATTTAATTTTATTCTCTGTACATTGGTATATAAGTGTCAGAATCCATGGAACTGGAGTTGTGGGCTGCCATGTGGTTGCTAGGAATTGAACCCGGGTCCTTTGGAAGGGCAGACAGTGCTTTTAATCACAGAGCCCTCTCTCCAGCCCTAAAATTGGCCTTTTTAAAAGGGACTGAAATGTTAATGTTCTTGAATTTGATTTTGTTTTGTTTTTTTATGTAGGCTTAGATTTTTTTAAAAACCTGCTTTATTTAGGGTCCTTAAACGCCTCTACCTCCCTTCAAATCCCCTGACCCTAGTTAGGGGATAAAACAGGTTAGTAGGGACAAGCAAGGAAGAGCTCTCTAGCTGCTTCCTGCTGGTTAGGGCCGCTGGGTTCTTCAGGGCAACCCCCATCTCAGTCATCGGATTCAGATGTCTGGTCAAACAGCAAACAGCAAAGCATAGCAGCAAGCTCGAAAAGCTCTCTGGGAGCTTTTCTCTCTCAAAGCAAAGCAAAGTGATGAGAAGTGACTGACACAAGCCCAAGTGAATTGACGCAAATCGACCTCTGTCTGTGGGCTCTTATTTATATATGCTCAGAGTCCAAACAAGGATGTTTTCCAGCTAGCAAAAACCCCTCCACGAGACAGTTTCCAGCTGGAAAACATCACTCACCCTCTCACAAAAATCATGCCCCCACAGGCGTCTGTTTTCAGTGGTGGATAAACTATTTCCATATTTCACATTTGGGACCGAGATAAAAAAGCACATACACATAACACAACTGACTTTTTCAAGAAACCCAAACTTCCACTACATTTTTTGTCTGTTTGTTTGTTTTGAGACAGGGTTTCTTTGTGTAGCCTTGGCTGTCCTGGACTCACTTTGTAGACCAGGCTGGCCTTGAACTCACAGAGATCTGCCTGCCTCTGCTTCAGAGTGATGAAATTACAGGCACGTGTCACAACTTCATGCTCTTGTGTTTCAATCTGTAAAGACTGTGGGACTTTTAAAATTCTTTGTTTCTTTCCCATTTATTTAATTATATATTTAATCATTTCACAGCCTCCTCTCTTCCCAGCCCCCATCATCATGACACCTCCCCCATTGCTCCTTTTCCATTTTCTCAGAGAAGGGGAGGTCCCCCATGGGTTCCCACTCACCCTGTCACATCAAGTCAGTAGGACTACATGTGTCCTCTCCCACTGAGGGACAAGGCAGCCCAGCTATAGGAAAGGGATGCAAAGGCAGGCAACTGTGGTGGAAAGTTTTGGCGTCTTTAAAAACTCGGTTATGAAGCCAGGGGTGGTGGGTGATGCCTGTGATCCCAGCACTTGGAAGGCAGAGGCAGGCCTAGTCTACAAAGCGAGTCCAGGACAACCAGGGCTACACAGAGAAATCCTGTCTGGGGTAGGGGGGAAGAGGGGAACTGAAAAGAAACAAAAAAAGAGACCCCGGCTGCTCCAGAACTAGTACCTCCCACCCCTCACACGTGGGAGACTTGGCCCACCTGTAGCTGGTGGCCTTTCCAGAGCCTCTGGCAGTTTTAACAGCTCAGAAATTGTATGTGCTTATCGCTGAGGGAGGAGTCGTCAGAGCCCTGCTGCTTATCTGCCCTGTCTTATCTGCTTCCCCTCCCCACAGTGCCTTCCTCATCGTACCTCACCCGTCCCGTCCTCAGAGCTAACAGTGTCTGCCTCAGGAAGAGACTGCCTCCCCCATCAACCTGGCTTCCTCCTCTTTTGATCCCCTAACAATGTATTAGGAGTTGGACCACGTGAGCTACCAAGACCATAGCACGAAGGGGCAAACTAGCACCAAGAAAATGGGGTTTCATAGCTTGTCAGGTGCCCTATAGTTTGCATTAATTTTTTTTTTCTCACTGTACATGTCAGCTTACTACTATTCATTGCTCAGAAGAAGGAGCGAGATGGCCAAGCAACCTGAATTTTAAGTTTCTTTGTTTTGAACACAAAGGAATTTTTTCCCCTCTGTAGTATGTGAGCCAGGCTTGGTCCCCTGGGCTCCATACAAATACACAGAGTGGTAGAGGGAACAGTCTAAGTTGATTTTTGTAGCTACAAGCTGTTCCACATCAAGTATTTACAAGGTCAGCAGGGACCACGGCTTACCAAAACCCAGAACTATGTAATTTAAAATGAGGAAATCTTGATCTACCAGGAACACAAGACCTTTTAGGGTTTCTAAATAGCTTATATTCCAGACTCTGTTGGAACAAAATATGCTGGAGGGGCAGGGAAAAGTACAAGGCTTACCATACAGGATAAAATAGCAAAGAGCTTTCAAGATAAAGGCCTTTGAGCGCGGCTTCCTTCCTTCACCATGTCTCCTGAGGGGCTGGCCATTCTGTATTTGGATGATTGGATGTTAGAGTGGCCTAGGCTACAGGCTGCGGGACAGAGGTACACAGACAGCCCAGGTGTCTGGCTATGAGAAGGGAGCTGTCTGGAAATCCCACCTGTGGTCCCCTCTGTCGGGGCCAAGTGTCAGATACCCGCTCTCCTAGGCCCAAGGAAAACCTGTGCCTACAAGGCAGGTACGAATGTTGACATAAATCTGCCTTCTGTAAGCAGACTACAGCTTTCTGAGCCATTCCCAGGCCTGCAGAAACTCGGGAAACTATCCTGAGAGTCAGTGACCTTCAGAGAACCAGTGCTAGCTCAGCTAGAGTTATAAAAGGAACAAAAACCCTCAGGCATTCTGCTGTGAGTTGCCTGGTACTTTGTACAGATGGGAATAAATGCAATTATTAAATAAACACTGCTATAAATAGGGAAGTTTCCAGACCTCAGGGTATGGCACACTTACTGGATAATAATGCAGATAAACTGAAAGACAGGAGCAGGTGTTTCTAATTTTCTGCAACAGTATTTTAACCACACCCCTAAAGGGGTGAGGGCTCAAAGGGATTTCCATTGGTGGTAGTAGATTTTGGAGCAGGGATTAAACCTAGGGTCTCCTCACAAGCTAAGCAGAGAGTTTAAGAAAGCTTGCCTATTGTGTCAGGGCGCGGAAAGAGAGGGCGCTGTTTCACCAGAGATGAAAGCTGGGGTTTCCTGTAGTTATTTTCTAGAATGGAGCTAGCAAAGCCAGGCCTGGTGGGGCAGCTGCTAGGGAGGCTGAGGCAGGAAGATCTCAAGTTCCATGCGTGCCTATCTGCAGAAACCAGAGCTAGTATAGCTCATGCTACCGAAAGAGGTCCAGGGGTCTAAAATGCTGCTCAGGCCAGAGAAGGAACTTCTAAGGACTCTCTGTACAGGCGTGGGGGTGTTGGTAGAGTGCTCGCTCAGCATGCAGGAAGGCCTGGGCTTGAGCCCCGCCCCAGGAGCTGAGCGTGGTGGCTCAGCAGTCAGAAGGAGCAGGCGAGAAGATTGGGGAGTTCAAGTCCATCCGTGGTTACACAGTGAACTACAACTCTCAATAAAAAGACACAAGTAAAACAAAAGCCCTAACTCACTTTAAAAAAGATTTTTATTTGTAATGTGGCTATGTGAGTGTGCACTGTGTGTGTGCGTGCCCGTGTGCCCAAGGAGAAAGGAGCTAGAATGACAGGTAGTTGGGAGCCTCCCGACATGGGCCCCCGGAACTGAATTCTGATTCTTTGGAAGAACAGAGAGTACATTTAGTCACTGAGTCTAGCTTCCAAGCTCCCTTTTTTGACTGTTTGGCAAAACATATTTTCACCATATCAATAATGATAAAAGTCCAGTCACCTAGGAGATGGCCTCGGGTGTCTGTGGGCGATTATCTTCACTGCCTGGAAGTGGGAAGGCCGCTGTGGGCGGCACCATTCCCTAGCTGGATCCTGCACTATGTAAGTGGAGAAAGGGAGCAGAGATGCACTTCCTGCTCCTCTTCCTGACTGGTGACGTGTGGTGATACGTGTGGTCCGACACCTCGAGCCTCCAGCCTCCACTGCCCCTCCCCTCCACCCCTGACGGCCAGTCTGCTGCCCTGAACCGACCCGGAATCAACCTTTCTCCCTTCAGTTGCTTTTCTCAAAGCAAAAGAAGTGTCTAAGATATTTGTTTTTAAGAACTCCACCAAGGGACCTGGGCTCATAGCTCACTCGGTAAAGTGCTTGCCTAGCATACCAAGCCCTGAGTTTTGTCCTCGGCACAACACAAACCAAGTGTGGTGTCACTTGCTACCCCTCAAAGGTCATCCACAACCGCATTTGGACCTTGAGGCCCGTTTAGGGTAGGAGAGACTGAGAGGCAAAAGCAGACACTAAAGAACTATCTCAACCAGGCAGTGGTGGCACACGACTTTAGTCCCAGGACTCAGGAGGCAGAGGCAGATGGATCTCTGAGTTCGAGGCCAGCCTGGTCTATGGAGTGAGTTCCAGGACAGCCAGGGCTACACAGCAAACCCTGGTCTTAAAGACCAAATCAATACCTTTTAAAAAGTTGTTATACCTTTTCATCTGAAATAAGGCAAAAGATGAATGACATGCCTTACTGTGGAGCCCCAAGCGCCCCTGTCCTTCTGTCCTGAGCTCAGTTCTGTGTCAGGAGCATCCCAGCCCAGGCAGCAGGAGTGACGTGGCAAACAGGTCGGTTTCTTTTTGCCTTGTCTCCTTAGAGGGTTTGTGTTAGTGAGCAGAGAGCACGGAACTTCAGCATCTGGAGAGGGCTTCCCGGAGCTTAGAAGTGGCTTTGAACTCGTCATTCACTTTGACGAATGTCTCTGAAAAACACTTCCGGGGTTTGGCCATAATTCCCCTCTGTTTGATGAGGTCAGGGGCCTGGGCCTTGCCTTCCAAGGTGTCCCCAACTCCTTCAGCTACTCTGGTAGGCTGCTTGGCAGGGGCTGGGCCTGAGTCTGGGGCAGGACAGCTTGCTTAACGCACCTAAACTCTGTGTAGCCCAGGCTGGCCTGGAACTTGCTGTGGTCCCCCTGCCTCAGCCTGAGGTTACAGGATAAGCCTCCAACCTCAGCTTTCATCAAACGCAGCGGTTCTCAGCCTTCCTAATGCTGCGACCCTTTAATACAGTTCCTCATGTTGTGGCGACCCCAAACCTTAAAATAATTTTGTTGCTAATTCATAACAGTAATTTTGTTTTTGTTGTGAATCATAATGTAAATACCTGTGTTTTCTGATGGTCTTAGAGGACCCCTGTGAGAGGGTTGTCAGGACCCGCAGGTTGGGAATCACTGGTCTAAAGTTTCTCCCCTGTCCTGTGGACATGCTGAGCGACTGCAGATTACGGTCCCTGTCTTCTCAGGCGGAGCAGGTCTGCAGGGTTTTGAAGCCTTGAAACAGTCCGGAGCCACTCATTCCGGTTTTTTTTTTGAGATGTGAGATTTTTTGTTTGTTTGGTTTTGTTTTTGAGTTTCTGTTGTTGTTTTTTTAAGACAGGGTTTCTCTTTGTAGCTCTGGCTGTCCTAGAACTCGCTCTATAGACCAGGCTGGCCCTCCACTCAGAGATCTGCCTGCCTCTGCCTCCGGAGTGCTGGCATCACAGGTGAGGCGTGAGATTCTTAAAAGAGCAGATGATGCCTGCCCTCACCTTTGCTCACGTGAACAGCAGGGTCGGGGAGGCTGCGTCTCCCAGAATGTCTCGGAGTAAGGGATCTCTGGGAGGACGCTGCCTGGTGCCTTCAGGTTGCTCCTGTGGAAACTGAGGCCTGAGAGCAGCTCCTAGGGAAGGTACAATAGGCCGTGCACAAGAACACAAGCAGGTCTCCCCTCTCTGTAATAGCAAACAGGCTTATGGTGAGCTCTGGGAAGTTTCAACTAGAATGTAAGTCAGGTAACTGTGCGCTGCGGGTTGTTCTTTATTTTGGTATGAGCTTGGGGGTGAAACCCCAAGTCTTGAGGATGCCACTCAGGAGCTCTTCCAGCCCGACTTCCAAGAAACCTCCAGCAGGGGGCAGCAAAACTTAAATACATACCTCAGTGCTCACAACTCTTTCAGTCGGTACAGGAGTACTTTCTTGTTTTGTTTTGAGACAGAGTTTCTCTGTGTATCCCTGGCTGTCCTGGAACTCACTCCATAGACCAGGCTGGCCTCGAAATCAGGGATCCACCTGCTTATTGGATGCTGGGATTAAAGCATGTGCCACCATTAAAGTACCTGGCCAAAAGTACTTTTTGTATGTGTGTTGGAGAAGGGCCTGGAATTCCCTATATAGACCGGGATAGCCTTGAACTCTCAGATATCCTCCTCCTGTTTCCACATCCTGGATAGTAGGATTACAAACAGAAGTACAACAACAACAATTTCCCGTTGGTTTATTGACTATTTATGTGTTTGGATGGATACCCACATTCTGACAGGAGTCTGTCTATCCTTCTACCATGTGGGCCCGGGTTTGAATTTGGAACATAAGGCTTGGCAGTGAATATTGTTACCCAGCAGGTTGCAAGCACATTGGCCAAAGAGAGCTTTTTTTTTTTAATGATTTATTTATTTTTATTTTATGTGTATTGGTGAATTGCTGGCATGTATGTCTGTATGAGGATGTTGGATCCTCTGAGCAGGAGTTACAGACAATTGTGAGCTGTCCTGTGGGTGCTGGGAGTTGAACCCAGGTCCTCTGGAAGAGCAGCCAGTGCTCCTAACGACTGAGCCATCTCTCCAACCCCCAAAGAGAACATTTTTTATCTCTAATAGTGTTCACTTCCATCACCTCCAAAATTAACAGACACTAATTCTTCTCGGGCTTAACTGTGTGCTAAGCACCTTGTAGGAGATGGTACCACTGAACTCGTTCCTGCTCACAGTGAGGAGCGGGGCTTTTCCTATTTTAACAGGGGAAGGGATTCAGAGAGCAAATAAGAGACTTGCATTTGGGGGCTGGAGAGATGGCTCAGCAGTTAAGACCATCAGCAGCTTTATGAAAGGACCTGGGTTCTCTTCTAAGCACCCAAATGGTGGCTCACAACCATCATCTCTAACTGAAATCCCAGGAGATCTGATGCCCTTTTATGGGGTGCTGACCTAAATGCAGACGAAACACCAAATGCAAAGACAAATTAATCATTAAAAATTCAAAAACGTGTGGTGTGCACACACCTTTAATCCCAGCACTTGGGAGGGAGAGGCAGGAGAATCTGTGAGTTCAAGACCAGTGTGGCCTTCAGAGCAAGTTCCAGAGCAGCCAGTACTACATAGACAGGCCCTGTCTCAAACAAACAAAAGAAAAAAACCCATCAATTAGGCTAGGATATAACTCAGTTGGTAGAGAACTTTCCTAACATGTGCAAGACCTTGGGTTTACTTCTCAGTGCACAGAGAAAGACTGTGTTAGCGAGGAGATGCCACGCCAGGGCGGACCGGTGTGTGTGGCCGATAAAAGGACCCCCGCCACCCCAGCTAGCGTTTTCTCTCCCCCTTCCTGTCCCCTGCGCCCCCACCTCCCCACGTGACCCCTCGCTCTGCCCTCACTGCTCTGCTCCCCTGTCCGTCTCTCCCCCTTCTCCAGGCCTCACTCCTCCCCATTCTCCTCACTCCTCCCCTTCTCAGGCCTCACTCCTCCCCCTTCTCCTCACTCCTCCCCCTTCTCCAGGCCGCACTCCTCCCCCTTCCCACGGTAACGCTTCTATCAGCTGTGTTGCATGGCGTAATTGCTCAGCGGCACACCTTGGCATGGGCCCCACAGGGAACCCACTCACCGCACTATACTTCACAACACACAGAGAGATTCTTGACCCCTTCAAACAAAATTTTAATTGCACATACCATTTTACATATACGCTCACAGGCCCACACATGCATCACGAACCTGTGTGAAGTTTGAAGATAGCTTTGGAGCAAGCCTCCATGGGGCCCCAGGGACCGGCCTCAGGTCATCAGGCTTGGCACTGAGCATCCTCTAAGTATCTAATTTACTTAGAGGGGCGTGGTGACCTGACAGCAGCGGAGTCACTGAAGCTCTCACAGGCTAATGACCAAGGCCTGCACAGCTGGCCCGGCATCCCCTGCGCCTGGGGATGGTGCCCAGGAGGGTGTGTGACTGTGGTCCACGCTGAGGGTCTCTGGATGAGGAAGTGTAAACCGGCCTGATCTTGTTGGGGTCGCGGCTGCTCCGTTCTGCAGGAAGGGAAGGTCGTCACACGCGAAGTGACGCACGGCTGCTGAGACTCGAAGTTGCAGCTCTCTTGAGAAGCCTGAGCCCGCTCTAGGGCTGTAAATCCCCCCTTGGGCCTCTCTTAAGCTCCTCTCTTCCCTAATAATGCCCGTGTTTCCATTTATATTGAATTTTATTTTATTTTGCGTACACAATATCCTGAGTACATGCAGTGACCACGGAGGCCAGCAGAGGGCGCCGAATCCATGGGAAGTGCGGACTGGAAGTAGCTGGTGGGTTCTGCGGGTCAAACCCTTGTCCTGCCGACGTCCTCCGGAAGAGCAGCCGGTGCTTTTTAACCGCCCCTTACATACGTATTAAAACTGAAAAATATGTCAGCTGTTGCGCTTTTCTTCCCTCCACCCCTGCCCTGGGAATTAAACGCTAGGAGCGCACTCTACCACCGAGCCGCTCCCCGCGTTAAGTGTCCAGGCTGACTTGAACAGGTGATCTGCTTCAGCCCCCTAAGGAGCTGTGTTTACAGGCATGCTCCACCACGCCCTCGCTCCTTACCACGGGTTAGCGTCTTTTCCAGTCCACAGGCCTGCCTTGTGACTGGGAGCTTTTGCTCCAATTCTGCCGTCCTGTCTATTCCTTTTTGTTTGTTTTCCGAGACAGGGCTTCTCTGTGCGGCCCTGGCTGTCCTGGCACTCGCTCTGTAGACCAGGCTGGCCTCGACCTCACAGCAATCCGCCTGCCTCAGTCTCCAGGGTGCTCGGCTCCACCGCCGGCCCACTTTTCTCACCACATCTAGCACTGTATTCTACTTTTCTTTCTGAGACAGAGTAGTCAATAGGCCATATTGGTCTGGATGGAACTTATCCTTGTCCTCTGAGTGTTGAATACAGGTATGCATTCCCACACTCAAAGGTGTTTAAAAAAGTTTTTGTGTGCTATATGTGTGTGTGTAAGAGAGAGACGAAGTACGTGCATAGGCCGGAGGGCAACATCGATGTCTTCCTCTATGACCCTCTGCCTCATTTTTTGAAACAAGGCTCCTCGCTGAGCTTGGAGACCTCTGACACAGTGAAACCAGATGGCCTGTGAGCTCCAGGCTCTTCCTGCCTCTTGCTCCTCAGCGTGAGGATTACAGGCAAGCCCTGCTCAGGGCCTCACCCTTTCCCAGGGGGCCACCTGTCTCCTGAGCCCAGCGGGATGGCCCTTCTGAGGCCTCTGCTTTGTAGAGTTGCTCAGTCTGGCCTGGGCACAGGCAGTGCTGGCCGGGAGTCCTACTTCTCCCACCGTGAGACCCTCACCTAATTTGGTCTCCGGAGGGCTTGTCTCCTCATCTGTAAAATGGGCACAGCAGCCAGCGGGCTCTTGGAACAGACAGAACGTGATAAGGCAGCGGGAAGTCAACTCTGTGTCCCACAGATCCGGGGAAAGGAGTTCTTGTGGATCACTGGGGACCAGATTGAGCACCAGAGCTGGAACCCAGCTTCAAGGTCGGGGGTGGGGGAGGGCGGGGAGAGAAGAAGTTATTCTGCCAGGTGCGGTAGAGCACACCTTTAAACCCAGCACTCAGGGAGGCAGAGGCAGGAGGATCGCTGTGAACTAGAGGCCGGTCTAGTCTACAAAGTGAGTCCAGGACAGCCAGGGCTACACAGAGAAACCCTGTCTCAAAAAAAAAATTAGTCTTATAACGGACATGGCCATGGAGAGATGGCTCAGAGGCTAGGAGCACTGCTCTTGCAAAGGTCCTGAGTTCAATTCCCAGCAACCACAGGGCGGCTCACAGGCCTGGTCTGGTGCCCTCTGCCGGCGCGCAGCTGTACCTGCAGGAAGTGTCCAGGCGCCACGCAGCTGACGATGCTGCGCCGCGGCCCCGGCGTCGGCAGACTTCAGCTCCACCCCTCCCACTGTGCCGTCAAGTGGGCCTGGGCGTTTCCATCCCGGCCCCCCGAGGCCGTCGCAGTCCCGCCCTGACGGCAGCCGCAGGTCCCCGGCTCATCTCGCAGGCTCACGCTTCCGGGCCCAAAGGGCTGGGTGGGGCGACCGAGCCACGGGCGCGGTGGCGACCGTGTCCCGAGTGTCCGCGTGTCCCCCCCCACACCCGGGACTCTTCCCGGCGGAGACCGGCTGTCGCCCGCCCCACGTCCCCCCCCCCCTACGCCCAGCCCCTTTGCAGAGTTTGGTTTGAACTTGCGAACGCGCCAATCCTCGGCCTCGCTCGGCCCGGGGCGGGTCCCGGGTCCGCCCTGCCGACGCGTGGCCCGGGCCAGGCTACATAAGCGCCCTCCCGGGGGCCGGGCCTCACTCGGCCTCTCCCCCGGACTCCTTGGCGGTCTGTTAGCGGGAGCTCCTCATCACCCCGGCGTCCTCAGCCTTCCACGGACCACGTCCAGGACCAAGCATGGTGAGTGCGGCTCCGGGGACCGTCCGGAGGGGCCGCAGGGGCCGCGGGCCGCCCCGGGAGTCGGCGACGGCCCCCGATGGCCGCCTCCAGTCCCACTGGCACCTCCGTCCTGGTCGAACTGGGAGAGCACCCAGGTCCAGCCGGCCCCTGGAAAGGCAGGAGTTTCCCGCTGACCACAAAAGTTTAGAGAAACTGAAAGGTCTCTTTTTCGATGTCGCCCTCCCAGCTGGGCACCTCGTGCCCTCGGCTCGGGCTGAGCGAACCCTTCCGGCCGCTCTGTCCACGCCCTGTGACTCGCTGCTGAGTCACCTGTGGTCAGTCCCCCGTTGCACCTGGGAAGGCCAGCGCCTCCCGTCCGAGGGAGTAATGATTAACCAACCCGCAGAGCCTCCCACCAGCGGGGTTTCTTAACTTGGCTTCCAAGTTAGGAAACACATCCATAAAAGTTTTTTTTTTCTTTCCTTTCGGTTTTTGTTTTTTTAGACAGGCTTTCTCTTTGTAGTTCTGGCCGTCCGGGAACTCACCCTGTAGGCTAGGCTGCACTAGAACTCATAAGAGATCCGCCCGCCTTTCACGTGCCGCTGCCCGGCTTGGTTTTTGTCTCAGGTAGCTCATGCCAGCCTTGAAATCACTGTGTGGCTGGGCTGACCTTAAACTCAAGGTCCTCTGTCTCCACCACCCAAGTGCTTGGACAACTCAACCTAGCTCAACAGTGAATTCATTCAGTTCAGGGAACAGGAACTCTGGGGTGGGAGCTGGCAGAGGCTGGGCGCTCCTTCGAGTTCGGGCCAGCCAGAGCTACACAGTCAGACCCTGTCTCAGAAAAAACTACCAGGAGCGGATCCCGGCTTGGTTAGTTCTGTACTCTTGGGAGGATGAGACGGGGATTGTTCATGAGTTTGGGGCTTTTTGGGCTTCCTGGTGAGTCCCAAGCTAGTGTGGGCATCAGAGTGACCAATCTTAGAAAAGGGAACCTTAGACTATATAAGTTTAATATTTAGAAGAACATTTGCCTGTCCTGGAAGCCACTGAGTTTTATCTCCAGTACCCCAAAAGAGAAGGGAACATAACCAGATACATCTTTGGCTGTCAATAGAACTTTAAAGCTTTTGAAGGGCCTAGTTTCCTCGAAGTCGAAGATGGCTCCATCAGCAGCCTTTGGACTTGGCTCCTCCCACTTCTTTCCCATAAAACAGTCAGGGTCTCCTTCCCACAGCAGGCTCAGCTGTTCTAAGCTTCTGGGGAGAATGAAAACAAACGTTTTTGAAGGAATCTCACCCCCCCCCCAAGGGGTTCATGTAGCCCAGGCTCCCTCTCACACCCTGGAGTGGAAGATGACCTTGAACTGCTGACCTCCTATTTCCTAGGACTTCCTAGGGATTACAGTTTATGCGGTGCTGGGATAGAGCACAGAACTTCAGACGTGCTAGGCAAGACCACTCCCAACTAAATCCCCAGCCTCAAATGCTGTTGTTTTTTGTTTCAATTACTCACTAGTGGGGGTGTACTTTTGGATGCTGGTGTGCTTGTGTGGGGAGAGGAGAGGCCAGCACAGCCCAACTTTCATTTAGGGTTGAACTCGGTGTTGAGGCTGGGCAGTAGCCAGGTGAGCCAATGCCCTCCCACACCCCATGAAACTGTTTCAAATTGTATTCTGAAAGGGGATTCAGTGAGTAACAGGATGCAGTAGTTACGAAACTATGTAACAACTGGCCTGAGCGCTTTCTACCAGGTGAAATCACAAAGATAGAATTCAGAAAAGCCCGAGGCCCTCCTGTCAGGCAAGCCCTGCTTAAGTGAATGGCTCATTGCGAGACCAAGGCTCTCAGCCAGCTGAGGCTGGTGTGGACTGAGTGACTCATCCGTGCCCCTGACTTTGCCTTCATTAGCTTCCAGCAGGCAGGTTTGTTTTCTGAGGTTTTCACATTTATGTGGAGATGTATGTGTGCCACTGCTTGAGATGAGACAACTTGGGAAAGTTGGTTCCCTCTTTCTTTATAAAAAGTAGGTCCCTGGGATTGAACTCAGATCAATCTCCCTCAGTTGAGGGAGAAACTGACCTCCACTCTCCAGCCGTCTTGCCAGTCCAAAGAAGCAGTTTGGTTAGACTGATCAGAAATTGGGGCAAAAGGCTGCAGTTGAACTAAATGCCTTGTTAGAATGAGTAGCCCTCAGACGCCGTGCCTCATTAGGCCTGTCCTTGGTCCCACCACCTCGCTTCACGGGACTGTGGAGGTTCCAAATCCAGGTGGAGGTCACGGGAACAAGAGCCACACCTCCCCCACAGACCTGGGGCAGGAGACACTGAACTCACTGATGTGATCAGAACCCTTGGTGACAAGTCAAAGGTTGTAGGTAATGGCTCCTTTATTATCCTGGCTTGTGAAACTGCTCCTCAGAGGACCTGGGTGTTGAATCGAGTTTCCTTTCCTTGACTTTGAAAAGCACGAAAGTCTTTTACTACTTGAGGAAAATAGTGGGAAACCGTGGGAGACTTCTCCTGTCAGATTGGAAGGTTCTCTCATCCCACAGAAGTGAGTTATGATGAACAGTGTATCCCTTAATCCTTTGAATGCAGAGTCTGTCCTCGCTGTCCTGTTTGACTAATCGGGAATGAGGTTACTGTGTGCAGCAAGGAAGGGAGAGCAAGTATCTCCCACTGTTAGAGTCTTGTAAATACTTCCCCACAGTGCCAGAAATGGACAACCTAGTCTACTAGGGATCAGCTAACTTCCTCTGCCCACTCTCCAGCGCCATCTCTTTTAAGCTATCAAAGTAAAGTTTTAGGAGCTTTCTGGCCTCAAGCATCTATTCCTCCCACCAGATGGGTTGACAGCAAAGGATAAATGTTCTCACAGACTGGCTCTTCCCTGGGTTGAAAGGCTGGCCACACTTAACACACAACTAACTGCTTATCTAGAGTTTTCTCTGTGAGTCATGGGGCTGGTTTAAGCTGGTTTTAAAGGGGAGAGGAAGTCTTGTCTTTTAAAGAACTGGATTAAAGAGGAACCACAATGAGCTCAGGAGTGACACAGTGTTACTCAGCTCTGGAAAGGAAAGATTCTGTCAAGTTCAAGGACTTAGCAGCTTGCTTACAGGAGCTGGGAAATTCTGGCATAATTATTTTTGGTGGAGGCATTGTTGAGACAGGGTTTCTCTGTGTAGGCTTGGCTGTCCTGGCCTCAAACTCAGAGATCCACCTGCCTCTGTCTCCCTGAATGGTGGGATTACATGTGGGTGCCGCCACACCCAGCTTGAATGCCATTCCAGCACTGGAATGATCTTGAACTACTGAGGTTGCAACAGCGGAAGGACATGGTCTTATCCTAGTGGGTCCCAGCATTAATACCTTCTAGACATCATTAATAGTTTTCTTGAGTCAGCTCTTCAATAAAGAATTTTGGTTGTGAAATGCAGTCCTAGGCAGGAGTGGCTTCTGGAAAGTGATTTGAGGGTTTTTTTCTTAGGTGTGAGTCATCCCCCAATTCTCCATGTGTCATGTTCTGATGCTTCCTTCCCCCCGTTCCGTTCCTCTGCAGCGTGAGTGCATCTCCATCCACGTTGGCCAGGCTGGTGTCCAGATCGGCAATGCCTGCTGGGAGCTCTACTGCCTGGAACACGGCATCCAGCCTGACGGCCAGATGCCAAGCGACAAGACCATTGGGGGAGGGGATGACTCCTTCAACACCTTCTTCAGCGAGACGGGCGCTGGCAAGCA